>JAODAH020024422.1:0-12021 GCA_027574865.2 Coproporus ventriculus
AATGAAAGTAAAAAAAGTAGCTGCTGCAGTCGTGGTACAAATTATGAGAAAAAATTAAAAAGAAGCCACTGAATTAAACAATGGATTAAGGGAAGGTTAGATCTAGATGCGTGTGTTTCGTTAACAAGGGAAACTTGAAATTGAGGATTATCAGCAATTCAAAACAAGAAAAAAAAATGTAAATATATAATAATAAAAACTCGCAACTAGCTCTCAGAAATTTAAACCAAGGTCGAAGAAAAGCAAAATGTAGCGTGTCCACACGCGAGCAAGTGTCAAATTGTGAACTGTCTGATAGTAGACGAGAACTCTCCCACAGTTACTTTCAGAAGCATGTCCACACGGTAAAATCTATCGATAGCTTCTCTCGATAGCATTTGGGTTAATATTAGGTCAGGTCCAGGTATTTGAACAAAGTTTTTGAGACTGATTCAAGATTTTCAATATCAAAAATATCTTGAGTTAAAAAAAAACTGGCGACCTGGATGAATTTGGACTTCAGATATTCGTGTTCAGCGCGGCAAAATACATAAGATTGAGTAGGTATGGTGACCGATATTGTTCACTTTATTTATTTTTTTTTTTGTAGACCTGTGTTATTAGTTATGGCACTAAACTGTTTCTGTAAATGTTTTTCTCGCGCACTACACGCCAACATAATTTTTCCAACTGACGTTAGATATTGTGTTCACCTCCACTTGAATTGTATTGTTATTACAAAAGGTATTCAAATTACATAAATAACCTAAGTAGACCCTAACAATTATCTATGACAATAATACAAAATATAATAATTCACTCAATAGATACCTGTCTCGCCAGGCGACTTATACAATGAATATAATTTCTGAATTGCAGGGCGGATGTCAACTGGCCAAGAAAATAAAAATAAGCCTCTTAGCGCAAAGGGTACGAATTAAAATTAACATCGGGGCATGTTAAGAGGGCAGTAGGTAAATAGCGCATTTATTAATATTCATAAATAGGGTCAGGGGATTAGGCCAATTTGGGTAGAGGTAAGTTGGGCACTCGATATTTTTTCCTTCCCCTCTCCTTCACTCGTTCGACGGATCAAATTTCAATTTTCTTATATATATGTATTTTCTTAGAAATTTTGGGGAAATTATAACACTTCATTAAATATAGACAAAAAAGGTTTCTTTTTCTTATTTGCTTATTTGTAATTTCCTCTTGCTTTTAGGATTTGTTTACTTTTTTTTTGTAGATTTCATTTTTGTCAATTTGCCGCATAAAGAAATAAACTCAAAACGATTGGTTACATTATTTCTATACTCCTCCATTTTTTAAGAGAAGATTGAGGTCACTGACTTGACGAACTGCCTGCTCGAGTTTTTCAATATACTATTTATTTTTATATATCTGACAAAAACAAATGACACAAATTTGTATGTAGCAGTGGTGGAGAGAGGGGGAATTTCGATTTTCTTACCTGCCAGCCTAATCTCCTGTTACCTATAATAAAAGGGATTAATTCGAAAAAGTGCGCTGCTTACATACGACCGTCAAGTGCGCCTGAACAACAAAAATAATTTCTTAATGCTAAGATATATGTTAATATGTTTTACCAAGAAATACAATTGAAATAATTAATGTTTAGGTTTTCTATAATTTTTTGGTATTCATGTGTTTAAAATTTGACATTATGTGTGAAGAATATAAAAAATTCTGAAACTGTGGCAGGAAATTATTTAAAAATTAATTTTGGCGTTGGATTTGTAAATACTAATGAAGCCGATGACTTATTTTGCAATGAATTGCATTATTTATTACCAAAAGATGCAACAGTGAGAGGTTTCAAAATTTCTTATTTAATAAATATTTGAAATTATTTATTTTGTTTTCTTCTATGTGATACATGGTTTATTTAATTCATAAAAATATTTGAAAACCGATTCGCACTTTCTTACTTATAATTTGGGCCTTATCTTCCTATTTTATAAACCCCACAACCAATTTCTGCGATTTGTGATGCGGCCGCTATTGTGACAAAATACTTTAGTGCGGCTGTGTTACTCGATCGCGTGCTATAGTTGTTTATGGTTATCACCTTCCGATGAAGATACTGAATGCCTATTGAAATACAGAAACACCATAAAATCCGAAAAATACCAAATAGCGATGGTCAGAGTATAAGAGATATCCGTTTCATCGAAGTTAACAGAAAAAAGATATTTTCGGGCTGCAGTTTCAAGCTGGTTCCACATCTGAGGCAGAGGCAAACCGAGGCCACATGAGGCAGCCTCGTTCTGCCACGGTTCGGCTAATGCGGACGGCGTGGCGAACAGAGCCACATGTCTCGGTCCATCAAAGTGAGGAGCCGCCGAACTTGCCTCGGTGCGTGTTCAGACGTGGACGCGCATTTTAACTCTGCATCGAATGTACAGAATTCTATTTTATTTATTTTCGGGCCGAGCACATGGATCATTGCCGCGGCAGAACGAGGCTGCCTCATGCTGCTTCGGCTCGCCTCTGCCTCAGATGTGTAACCAGCTTTAACTGAATGTTTGTTTATTCTTTGTCAAGTCCTCATCGTAAATTATCCTACGCACTCCACTCAAATCATTTGTCGGGTTCTCAAGGGCCTAGAGTTCGCCCTAATTGCTAGGTTGAATTTATATGAATAAAGTAAAAATTCTATCTTTTATGCAATGGGGAGTTTTAAATCAAGAAATCATGTTAAATAATTTAACATTTTATTTTATATTCTATTATTATTATAATATACATTGTAAAAAAGAAAATTTAATACTTGCAAGAATATATAAAATTGATTCTTATTTGCAGTTGATAGTATTCTTTAAACCTTTTCGTATTTCACAATTTATGTTAAAATATTGAAATCCACAATCAAAAGCGCCATGACTTGACTCACTTTTCAGTTTTCTAAAAACATATTGCAAATCCATAATCCGTCTTCCCGAAGTAGTTCCTCCTTCATTACTGGATTTTTCTTCAATTCACATGTCTGTTGAAATAAAGAGATAAAGCTATATTTCAACTAATTTTCCCTCTTTTTTTTGAAATGGTGCTTGTATTATATCTTAATTTAAAATTAATTCTAAGAGCTAATGCTCTTGCTTTTTTTACGAATGTTTGTCCCATAAACCAGGCATCACACTATATCAATTTTTTCAAAATCATAACAAGTACAAATGTGGATATTTTTAAATATAGAGTCAACAAAACATTAAAATCGAAGAACAAAAAGTGATGCTTACATAAAAATTTAGTTTCTTTAAATTGAAACCGTAAGAATATTCAAAACGTTTCCTTGTCAATTTATTCTTTTCCCGAGAAATAATGAATTATTTAATTAGGTTAATATTTACAATAATTATGTCCTCGAAGATGATGAAATTTCATAGGAAAATTTACGGTGGTCAAGATAGTAAAAACAAAACAAAAGTGAACCAAACGCGGATGTTTCGCTTCAGGCATTGTAGCTCCTTCAGGACTATTAATTTATTAAAAAACACAGTTAGAAAGGAAACAATACAAAAAATTAATTTAAAAACTTCCCAAAAATTGAAAATTTTAAAGTACTTCAATAATTGTTATCATTGTACTCCCAACTTTGAAAATGACTGCAGAAATAGAGCCATCTATTCGAAAATGTTTGAACTAAAGATCGAGTATATTATTGATATTTATCCGTTTCCCAGATAAATTTCTTAACAAAATTATTCAAATTTCGTGAAAGATAAGAAAAATATTTTAATCAATTTGGATTCAAAATTACTGTAGAGCTGTACATTTATTTTTTAAATTTTCTTTTTATTCTTTAATGTTACATTTGATATATCGATGGCACTAGTGACATATAATCGTGCCTTAAATCTGTCTACTAAACTTTTATCAAAGTTAATACCAAGCTGGTTTAATTAAGACAGCTTTGCTGTTGTATCAGTAGCATTTGTTATTTTTCAATTAAAGTTGCAGCAAATTAATAATTTTAGTGCGAATGAAATCCAGTGCAAATTTCTGCTGTAAGAAAATTCATTTGTTGCAATCCTAAATGGAAAACTTATTTCTGTGCTGAAGTTTGATTATTACTTCATCATTTATTTTCATCAATGGGTAGGTATATGAAAACATCTAACAAAACATCAATATTTTTGTAAAATTCGATTCTAACTTGATGAGCATCAATTTTTAAACATTAGGTAGTCAGTATTAGAAAATCACTATTATATATACTGCATTTGGCACTAAAATTTCCATAAATTTAATTTAAATGCTGACGGCCATATGTCCATAGGCATATTTTTGCTCATTTTTTAAAATAAATTATGCGATGAAAATTTATAACCATTTTTTTATAATATTGTGTGAGTATTGGAGAATATATATCATTTAATGTAACAATCAAGATGATCCGGTTTCATTACGTTTCCTATGCTGAAAATAAAAGTACTATATCTTATTTTTATTGCAGATTGGATAAAGAGCGGCAGCTGCCTCAAATTGTCCAATGAAAAGAGGGGAAGATGCGGCAAGTCATAAATGAAATGAAGTCTTCTAAATATAGTGAGGCTAAGAGCCTAAATGATAATGATTATAAAGACTATCAAAATATCGGCACAATATTATCATCGGAATCGAATTTAAATCAAAAGCGTAGGAACAATTATGAGATTAGGGACGACCATCTCATCAAACATTACGAATATCATCCGGAAACGTTTATCCAAACTGCTCGTAATACGGAGCGTAACGCAAACTATCCACCGTCGCAAGAGTTCGAGTTGCAATGGAAGTGTGTTAAAGACGTTGCTTATCCCCAGAGGCACCGATCCAAATATAACAGTGAGCAGAGCATCCCCCTGGCAAACCAGAACCTTATTTCCCTTGCGAACCTCGACAACGCGAGCCAATTCAGTCTGGACCGAAAGGGGCATAAAACTAAAAAGCATACTTACACCTGTGAACAGAACCAAAGGATCTTACAAAGGATCGAACGCAACGTTTCCGCGAAAAAGATGCAATCCCCTGAAGTCATAAACGTTCATCGTGGACCTAACGCCCTTCACGAAGGCTACGAAAACAGCAACCTTTACGACAAGGAATTTAAGTGTGATGATTATGGGTTTAGGCACAAAATAACTGTGGATAGGTAAGCACAGATTTTTACTTACTTTCTTTACAAGTCTACAGATGTGGAATTTAATTAAATTACATGCCTGAAAATGCATCGATTACAAGCATGAAAATTTATAATTGTACGTTAATAAATTTTTATTCCACGATGAAAATTTAGTGAGATGTGAATCAAAAATATACATTATTACAATCAACTTTACTTTAATTATTTAACAATGAATATTGATTCATTCTTAAAAGTCATATATCAATAAATTAATTGCCCGGAAAAACTCAAATTCAAATTCAATTTTTGCCTTTATATTTATTTCAATTTAAAGTTTTTCTTTTTTAGATCTTTTTTGATCAGATTTGTATCATGTGGAATTTTTGAAAAATACCAGAATTTTGCTGAAAGTTTCAGTTTTTCTGAGCAAATCAATTTATAGATTTGTAGTAATTTTTCTAAGCTTTGTCTAGAGAAGTACACCGTATATGCTGTTTTTTTATTTTAAAGAATAATTAAAATATAGAAGCGTTATTTAACGATAATAACAAGTGTCGTTAGCGCTAACAGAAGGAAAATAATTCGGCCCATCGTGTTTTAATGGTTACAAAGCAATAATAATAAAAAATAATGAATTTGTTCAACAAAGAAAAAATAAGAACAAACCAAAAAAAAAAAAATTATTTACAAAAGTTTCAAAATTCGAAAAATAAAAATATAGAAAATTTGAATATCATTAAAAAATAATATAAAAAATGGATGATTCTATAAAATTTTAAAATTCGAAAGAGTGAATATTTGACAATCGAAAAATATAAAAGTCATGTCACCAAAAGCGGAACAATATAAATAACAAATAAATAAAAGTTGAAAATTCGAAAATTCTAAGAACCAGGAAATTAAACATTTGTAAAATTAAAATATGCTATTATTGAAAAAAAATTTGTAATAAACCAAAAATTGAAAATTAAAAATAGAAAAAGAACCCTTTGAAAAATCAAAATATATAAAGATTCGAAAATAAGGAAATTGAAAATTTTGAATGATAAATTCTAAAAATTAAAAGAAGAAAATTCTAAATTATATTTATAACCAGAAAATAAAATAAATTCGGAAAGTTAAAAAAATCAGAGATCTATAAAATTCAAAAATACCAGGAAACTGAAAACAGGCCATATTGTAACACTGAAAGTTTGACAAACCTAAACCTAAAAAATCGAAACATGTCAAGAAATTGCAAAATAAATTATTAATAGAAGAAAAATAAAATAAGTGAAAAATAACGATATACGACAACCACAAATAAATTTACATCTAAATATTCTAATTTATCAAATAAAATATAAAATACCTAATTTGATTTTTTATTTTATTTTTTCTGTGTACTATTTTCATTGGTTTTCAAAGCAAGATCCATTAAGTGGTTTCCGAGAAAAAAATGAAAAACAATATTTTTTGGCCTTAGGCATCGGAGGGGAAAAAGGACCTAATACCAGGCGCTTTCAATTTGTTTTAACATCAAAATATTTTAACAATATATGAATCAAAACATTAGAAGTATGGCAAATAAAACTAATTTTATAACAAACACTTACTTGATTATATTCATCAGCCAAATAATCACAGAAATATTTAAATGAATTAAAAACCACAAATAAATCGATTTTTATTCTTTTCTCCCGATATTTCGCTTTATATCAAATCAAGATCAATAATCACTTTTTTTTAATAAAAGCGGTATAACTCGCTTCCTCATCTTTATATATATATATTTTGATACCTCTCGCGACCGGCGCATCCTCATAAATATAAATGGAAATTTTTGGTTTTAATAAACATTTATGTCATCTCATAAATTCTTTATCTGTTTTCTCTGGATCAAATCAACAGAATGCATAATAGCGTGGCGGGAGTACCAAAAAGAGAATCCGAAACACCCCGATTCTTATTAGCATAGAGCAAAACACGAAAGTGACTCGAAGAGAATTCATATTTCTTAATAAATTTTTAAGAAAGCTGTAAAGGACTTCCACACTTTATAAAAATTATGTAAAATTTTGAAGAAACATTACTTCGATATAAAATTTAATTAAACGCTAGGATAATTCTTGTTTCCGCCATATAGAACATACAAAAAATGTCAAGTTAAATATAGTACCAAATATGGCAGTTATATATTTAATTAAATTTTATTAAATTTGGTTGTTGCTGTTTATATACTCATTGTAAATATTAATATATATGTAAAATAACTTTAATATAAAATGAGTATTTTGTATAATTATATAAGTAATTATAATAATCATATCACGATTGCCATTTCACCTTCCGGCATTGTCAGGTGACTGTGGGTGCAGCGTTGGAATTTGGTTTATAAATATTCTTAAGTGGCGCAAATATTGCGTGCTGTTTTCTAATATGAAAAATTAAACAAACAACTTCTATGTTTTACCACTTACCACAAAAAAGTGGTAAAACATAGAAGTTGTTTGTTTAATTTTTCATTAAAAAATGCATGACCACATAGTAGATGAGACCCAAATATCATATTTCTTTTCTAATATGTTCATTTTCTGTCCTTTATACCCAGTGCGCAGAATAGTAATATTTTCTTCTATATTTCCTGGGTCATGTTAGTATTTGATAAGATATTCGGCGTAATTGCTATTTTCGTCACCGTTAAAAAATCATTTTAAATGTTCTTTAAATCGGGTTTTAATATTTTTACCTGTTTGCCCGATACAGAAATATTCGTGATTTACATTTTATTTTGTAAACTCCTGATTGTTCGTATTTATCACTTGTTTCTGTGTCGAATCGTATTTTCTTTTGCATGTTATTGTTTGTTCTGAAACTGATTTTCATATTAAAGTTTTTAAAAATCTTCGTGATTCTGTATGTTTCCTTTCCTATGAATGTGAATGTTGACCATGTATTATTTTCAGGTTGATTTTGTCTGTTTTTATGTTTATTGGTTATTTGCTTGCGTATTTTTTCTACTGTGTGTTTATTGTATCCATTATTATTGCATATTTATAGTATACTTGCTTTTTCTTTTTTATATTTATGTTTTGACATTTGTTTTTCTTCGAGGCGGTTTGACATACTTATGTTGTTTTGGATGTTTGGAATCAGATGGAATAATCATGTCGGTTTGTGTTTGTTTTCTGTATATTGCGTATTTTAGTTTATCGGGTTTTTGTATATAGTAATGTCTAGAAAGTTGATTTTATTATTGTTTTCTTCTTCTATTGTGAATTTTATATTTTCATGAATGTTATTTATGTAGTTTAAAATATCTAGGTGTAATTTATTATTCCTAGTAATGCAAAGGATGGCATCTACGTATCTAATCCATTGAAGTACCTAATATTGTTCTTTAATTAACCCCATCATTAGAGAACTAATGGAAAAATAATTAAGATGCCCTAAACTATATGGCCTACCTAAAATACATAAAGAGGGATGTCTACTACAACCAATAGTAAGTGGAATCGGATCACCCACTCAAAATTTGGCCAAATTCCTTGTAAAAAGTTACAACCAAAAGTCGAGAAAGCACCATCTTCTGTTAAAATTTCAACACATTTTTTAGAGATGATAAGAGATTTGAAAATAAATAAGGAGTATATATTAATAAGTTTTGACGTCAAATCTTTGTTCGAGCAAATACCGGTTGAAGAAGCACTGCAGATTATTTTTCGAAAATTATTTAATAAGATTGGTTTAAAATGTATGAGAGATATAATCAATAATAATACCACAAGAGCACATTTGTATATTCAAAAATACTTTTCCCGATTTTTATGCGAAATTGATGTTGCCTAAAAATATATATTTTTTTAATGGCAACATCAATTGAGCATAAAAAGAGCGAAAATATTAGAATATACAAAAGTGGTCGCGGGATATTTGTTTTGATTATATCACGAACAATAAAAATTATTTGATTTTGTCAACCTCAAAATATTCTATAAATTATGACATTTCTAGGAAAGAAATGTCAGATACAATTGAAGTTGAGATTGAAGTTGCTATGATACTTGTCTATTTAAACCAATAAGCAAGTGAAGCACCAAATTGAATATATAGCTCATATAGCACGTTATTGGTCAATTTCGAAGGAAGGTGAATGTATTTTCATGATATACTGCCGCTATTGGCCTAATTTTCTAAAATTCTTAAATAAGATTGGTTTAAAATGTACGATAGATATAATCAATCTAATATCCCAATGCCTTAACAACACTTATTTTACTTTCCAAGGGCAGAAATATAGACAAATCGAAGGAGCCCCGATGGGGTCACCTCTTTCTCCATCCATTGCCAACCTATACATGGAGCATTTTGAAACAAAAGAGCTAGATATGGCAAAATGCAAACCAAAAGTATGGATTCGCTACGTAGATGATACTTTCGTCGTCTGGCCACATGGAGAAGAAAAACTCAAAGAATTTCACAAACAATTGAACAGTAACAATAACAAAATTCAATTTACAATAGAAAAAGAAACTAACTGACAATTGCCTTTCTTGGATGTTACGATTATCACAAAAACCAACGGAAAATTAGGCCATATAGTATACAGAAAAGCGACGCATACAAACAGATAGCTTAAAGCAAGGTACTCTAAAAATCAGAAAAAACTGAAATTTTGAAAAAACCTTGTTAGCGAAATATTAAAGACCTACTCTGAAAACTTGGTATCCCATAGATTTTTTGACAGTTAATCGATTTTTGAGGGTTTTAGTACGAAAAAATTTGGTGTTAACTTCCTCTCGGTAGAGGATTGTTATATTGATCCGATTATTTTCACAAAATTCACGGAACACAACAACCTTGCAGTCAGAAAAATATACAACCGGTACAAGCAACAGGAACCTTACGAGAGGTTGCGAACATAACCGAACTAACATAAATTTTTCCTATCTGATATAACGTCCGTACGTTATAAATATTCGATCGTGGACAGGATTTGAACCTACAACCTTTGGGTTACAAGACCATCGCCATCCCAGCTCTCGATTAAATATAATTTCAGAACTTGGTGTTAAAATCTGTGGCGACATTATTTATATTATCAATTCTATTTTTCTACTAAAAAAATGTCACCGTTTTATTGATTTATCCTTATCATGAGAAAATAAACGTCCTATATTAGTTTCATGCTTTTTTGCCAAAGGGTTGATTGATATTAAAAATTCGTGAATTATAATCACCTTTTAACATAACGCAACTGAAGAAGATCGCATGTGTGCGGATCTGCATAAACTCTCGAATACGAAAATACATCTGTATAATATTGGATGTAATTCGGTCTGCCTAAACTGTTGGATATGAAAATGCGTTTCAAAGAGATCGGTTATGAAAGATTCATATAAGATGTCTTAGTGACCCATGTTCATTTCTGATAGTTTAGACAGACGCAAATACATCTTATATTTTACAGATATATTTTCATATCCGACACTACAAGTATACGCTCACACACACGAAGTTCTACAGATGTATTTTTATATCCGATTTTCCTCAATCGATCCAGCGATATCAATTGAAAGAGAATCCATAAAAATTTAATGTTATGTATGAATTTCACATAGTATTTACATAAAAATATTCTTTCTTTTCCAAACAAAAAATAGTAACTATCCTCCTCTCATTTCTAAACCCATAATTTCTTTACAATAATCCAATATTAAGTTATACCGAAATGATAATTCAATTCTACACAATTTATGAAAGCTGAACCTGGCATTGGAAGGGAAAACCGCGATTTCATCATTTTTCCTAATTCCGATGGAGATAAACGAATATAATCTAATTTATGATGCAGGTCAAACGGTGGACAGACAAAGAGGCGTCCGGCTGGGGATGGAATGGATTCGGAAATGGATGATCCCGAATTAATTTTTGAAGTTACCGACCAATTAAGGGAATGTCCATGTGCGTGTGATCATGTCATTTATGGACCTGGATACACCAACTGTTTACAGGTAAGTAAAATATTTCCGTTTTTTTTTTAAATAAAAATTAAACATTACGCAATAACATATAAAAAAACTATATCTGTAAAAATATGATAATATTTCTGTGGCGGACGTGAAAAACTAGGTAAGTCAAAATCAACAACTTTTCACGACAGCGATTAGAAGTTTCGAATGATCCATAAAACCTTACGATACAATGTACAACGCATTTTCTAAGCAATGAAAGGGAACTAGACTTTACCAATTTTACACGATGTTAAACACAGTCTGAGGAAGGTCTAGACAGCGGTTACTCATTTTTCACGTAAGTTGTCTTACCTAGTTTTTCACGACCGCCACAGATTTACAATTATAAAATATTAAGCTACAAAGAAATTTGCCTGTGGATTTCTCATTTTTCTTATATACTGACGGCATTGCAATACCCCAAAAACCATAAAAGTTAAATTGGTAAATAACGAACTTTCTAATGCAAACACAAATGATAAAAAAATTAACTAAAATTATACGTTCTTGCTTACATTTTGACGTATTATGGAACAAAAAATAAAGGGCCTCCCCCATTAAGATAAGTGAAATACCCCCCAGCCCAAATTAAAAAAAAAACCATATGGACGGATTTTCGGGGTTAAAAAAATGAGTTGCCCACGGTCGGCCAGTCGGGTTGACCCCCCTAGGGGGTCGAAAACGTGACCGTATCATGTTTGATTTTTTTTTCTTAAAAACCAATGGACGAAAAATTCTGAAAAAATTCATGAATATGGGTGACGTGGAGGACTTTGACTGGAAATTTTTTCAACTTTCCACACCACATTTAGGGGAGACCGGGGCTAAACTGCGCACGGGCATATTTTCCCATTTTATATTAATTAGTGCCCCGAGCTACTTATAGTGTTGACATTTTTTTTTACTTAAATACCATTAAAA
>JAODAH020024447.1:0-120167 GCA_027574865.2 Coproporus ventriculus
TCCTTCTGAGGAGGATGAAAATGCGGAAAAACGCTCTGACAATATTCCTTCGTGGGACATGGAATTCTTAAAAGTTGATCAAGGTACGCTTTTTGAATTAATCCTTGCTGCCAATTATTTGGACATCAAAGGTCTGTTAGATGTCTGTTGCAAGACTGTTGCAAACATGATTAAGGGGAGAAAACCGGAAGAAATTCGTAAAATGTTTAATATCAAGAACGATTTTTCGCCCGCTGAAGAGGAACAGATTAGAAGGGAGAATGAATGGTGTGAAGATAAATAAATTATCCGCCTTCATATATACATTTATATTTGTCATTTGTACTTGACATTTTTGCGTTACAGTTTCGTTTATGTACTGATTGCAAATAAATAAATATAAAAATAAATGCAGTTATTTATATTTGCTTGTACGAAGTCAGAAATTATAGTAGCATTAAAAAAATTTACCATTGATAAAATTATGACATATTACTAATGTCAAATTTTATGTTAATGTTATTATTGATGTCAAAATTTTAAAATGGGCATATCAAAATTATGGACCGCATTCGATTAACTAGTCGAATCGATCCAATATTCAGTCACCATATTGGAGGTAAGTGAAAATGTTTATGAAATAGTAAAACTATTTTAAAATAAAAATATATGTAAAAGAAAGAAAAAATTTAAGGTGAAATATATACAAAAGAAAGTGAAAAGCAATAGAAGATCTTAAAAAAAATTGGAGATCTCTTTCACATTAATTAAGAAAATTATGTAGAGTTGAGCAAACCTCGTAAGTTTCTCCAAAAACAATTAGCAATTGCAATTTATCAAATTACTTTCTTCTCTATGAAGTAATCAGAAAAAATAGATTAAACGAAAGTGAGTGAGCAATTTTGCAATTTCAGCTTATAGATGAGCATTAACGTAAAATTTTTGTGGAAAGTTAAGCAATCATAATCATACCGACTTGCATTCTATATATCTTCTTCAATTGAGTGCTCAAATGGCTACTTATCGTCAGGCTTTTAATTACATTATTATACATTATACGGCTCGTGCATTTCTGCACGCTTTCACAAACATCTTGATCTTGTGCTGTCAAACATATTAATAGTTTCGTTAATATTAGAAAGAAAAAGGAAAAGAATTAAAGTAATTAATTAACAGTTTTGTTTTCGGATATCCAATCTACCCTGAAGGTGAACAATGAGGAAAAGTGTAATTATAGTTTTGGTAGAAATTTTTATAATTTAAGTCCTAGTACATGATTATAGCTGAAAATTGCTAACAGGAACTTATTGGTTTAATTATTTCCGTGATATGATGTGCCTTCATTGTCCATTCTTGCGTGGCGTTTATAAATATATTAGATATGCACGATGATCAATTGATAGATGATGTTACCCTTAATTAAAACCCGAGAAAAACAATTAAACATATTAAATTTTAAATAATGTACCTTTTTTTCTTTTGTACCTCATCCATTCACACTCTTTCTGCATGGATTCCGGTTTCCTGACGGAAAGAGTGGTAGTAGATGGGTAGCTAATGCGGCCCACGTGAAATTTGAAACCTCTGGCTTAGAACTTCTGTGGAATGTTTTGTTTACTAGTTAATAACCATTGTGCATTACATTTTAGCTCTTCATTTACATAAAGAACTTAATTTTTGCTAATTACCATATATATTTGAATAAAACACTTTATTTGTTTTACTACTTCTTATTTTTTGTATTCCAATTACCATATACTTTTCTTATTAGTATTAACTTCTAATCTAAAATTTTATTAATGCTATTCTAGCCCAAGAAAACCAGACAAAAAGTTCAGATTTTTGGAATGAAATTCGGTCCTCTTTGAAAATTGGTTTTATCACATAAGAAAATATAATCTAATTTTGATCGAAATAGTGCCACTTGCATGTCTAATATCATTAATTAGCAACCTGCTTCCGGATTTGTATCTTGTCTTGGAATTGGAATCATGTCTGTTGCGCAATACATGAATTATTTTTATTAATATTATTATTATTAAGTTAAAAATGGCTACTAACTGCATTCAAGGATATATTTAATAAATATACATCGTTTGTCTAACATTCTCTATTATTAAGTCCTTTATTAAAATATCATAGTCTAGAGTTCTACATTTTTGACCTGTTACACATTTTTTTAACAAATAAATCTGTTTCTATCAGGCTAAGTATCTATAAGTTAGGCAAAGTTTTATTTATGAAATGAATGAAACATTTGTTTTAATACATAACTATGCACAAAAATTGAATTTTTATCATTGATATGGAAATTATACTCCTAGGCCGATGTGTATATATTAATTTCTAAAATCGTTAAATTATTAATTTGAAGAATAAAAAAGTCTTGACGTTAGGCAACACACATTTCAGTTAAACTCAATAGCATGCATAATGACTCTCCATTTATAAATCGTGATATATTTTCTTGTTTTCAGATTAGAAATAATCTGTTGAACCTCAAACACGATCAATAGATGACTAAACTATTAAATGTAATTTCAAATTCAAGTTATGTAAACAAAAACCATACTAAATCATCTTTTAGTATCAATTTCGGGTAATTTTGCGAGCGATTTCAGACAAAAAAAATTATTCTTGGCTTAAAGTATCGGTCTAGAGACCAGGCAATCGGAACGACTCCATTTGCCTATTTTTCAAAAATTAATATGAAAAGCTTAGTTTTTAGCAATAAGAACTGCGCAAAAACAAAGAATTCGTGTTCAGGACGTCAAAATATATAGGGACTTGTTTTCTATTCAGACAAAATATATTTTGTAAACTGGTGAAATCATTTGGTTCTAATCACAATAAAACAGTGTGTCTGAACTGAGGGTACCTTCTAGTTGTGACCAACGTGCTTGCCGAAAGATAAACCTTGAGTGTGCATGACGACTCTACAACTCCTTTGCTCATTTTTCGCGTCGCCATCTTTTTGGGTGAACGATTCATGTTCCTCTTATTAACATCTGGTCACTTTAAATTCTTGATAGGTTTACATTTGAAGGAATTTGTACCCCTAGAGGATATATTTGTCTAAGGAAGCTCATTTTTCTCCCTTTTTCAGATACATGAGCAATATCACTGGAAATGTGTTATGCAAATATTAAAGGCAGAAAAAAAGAACAATATTAGAAAAAATATATTTATGACTCAACTAAAAGTCATAATTTTGAATATAAAACATTCATTTTATTTACAAAATTAAAAGAAAAAAAAATAAGATTGTAACCACAATTCAAATACCTAAGTTTTCTAACTAAATACTCTATACACAAAGAAGTAATATTCAACAACACTTTTATCAAAATAAAAACAAACAAAAACGTTTCAAATATTCTTGTGAACCTTGTGTCGGATCTCGAGAATAAAACTAAGTCTTTATTTTCTTGAATATACAAAAAAAAAGTATTGAAAATAAATATTAATTCTTTGCTTACAATTATCACAAAATGATTTAATTATAAAATGTTCGTGATTCTCTGTTGAAAAAATAGACTATTTTCACATATTTTTTCATTTAAATTTTTAACATAGAAAATAATGTAAATCAGATATTTTAAAAAATATATATTTGAGAAACAAAAACAATTCTATTATTTTACAAAAGCTTCTGGAGGTATGAGACCTTTAGTCTTTGCTTGCATAAATGCAACACCTGCTTGTTGGAAATTCCAGTTTGTATCTTGTAAACACCTAAACATAAAAAGTGATCATGTAGTACAAAATCTAATCTAATAAGTGATTTTATTTTTGCGAGAGATTCTGTATCTTTTGCACATTTGTGGTTTAAGAATATTTATAGGTTTTAAAAATTGCTATGTTTTACCTTTGAGACCATTCTAGATTCATCCCAGATTCAGTCATTATGGCTTGAATCATTTGTTGTTTTGTAGCATCATCAGGTCCACTGGAAACTGGAGTTGTAGGTGATGATACAGGCGTAGGTGCCACCGGTTCAGGAGGAGGTGCTTTAAATGCTTCCTAAAAATAAGCAAATATTAGATTATTCACAATTACTTAATGCTTGTTTCATAAGCATCTTACCTTCTTTTGTTCATCTGTTGCATTGGAAATATGCAATTCATCATTAACTATACAAAATCCATTTCCAGAAGGAATTATAACAAGAGATCTAAAGAAATATCTCATTATAGATCCTTGGCTTGTTTTCAATTCTTTGAACAAACCACTAAATGTAACCAACAGCATTTGAGGCTAGAAAGAAAACTGAAGTTGAAAATTCAGAAAAGTTTAGGTTGCAGAAAATGTGGTAGTGACATGTTGAAAATGTGTTTCAAGAGTATCTATAACCCCTACATTTATATGGGTTATATTATAAGTAAAAGTTGCATATGGGGGCAATGATAAAATAGATTTCATATTAAAGAAATCAAAGAAATTAATCCATTTAAATTTCATGACTAATAAAAAAATTGTGAAATTATAATATCATTACGGTCATCGTTTCTAAAATCTTACTTACCGTAAATATTGTCAAATCAACTGTAAAATTTTGTATATCATGTTTACATAATGGCATCTCCTGTAAAAATGCCACAATTTGCAAATGGCCATATTTTAATAATCTTGTACGACGTTCAGGGTCAGTGACCCTTCTAAGATTTCGGTTATCTGAAGCATACCAATTTAACAATGGTGACTTATTTGGAATTTGCCCATATGCGTAAGCCATTGTCATTGAGAACATTGCATTTTCATGATATGCTTGGAGTAATGGTTGCCTGTTTTCAGTGTCCATTATGAGATAGAATTGCTCCAAAAATTGTCGGACAATTTCTTGACCATCACCATTACACAAAAATGTTTGTTTGCTTGGTGGTATTGTAACTTCCTCGATATCGAATGATATAGGTGGCGGGAGATCGATTCCATCCTAAACAAAAAATGTCAAAATTATTTCAAGACAAATTTACTTACAAATTTTAAAATTCGTTAATTGATAATTAAGTGGAACTCTTCTTACTTTTGTAATCCACATAATATTTTAGTTATTAGCTATAATTTATAATTTCTTTAATATAATTATTTGTTTACTGTTAATATTTGTCCTTGTATTATTGGGAGGAGGCACTATTAGACATTTGTTTTTAATTCTGAATAAAGAGGAGCATTTGGAATGTTTCATTATTATTTATATAATTGATTCCCGTCAAAATTATGTCAAAAAAGATAACTATTTTAGCAAGAAGGCCACCTACAAATAATTAGAGATAAAATTGGCAGCTTTAAATAAAAAATACCAATCCAGCAAAGTGAATGAACTTTTTATGGAAAGAATTAATTTGCATCCGTAATGTATTTGTACATATAGCAACAAAAAAATAATTAAGTATTTCTAAGTACACATTTAGCAGAATAAATCCAAAGTGGTTAGGCTCCTTTTGTGCTTAATTCTGATATATATGAATGTATTTAACATATAATCCTTTAAAAATAGATTATTTGTCAAAGAATCGCAATAAAAGCAAATCAAATTACATCAAACACATTATTGTTGACTTAAAACAAAGGAAATGTAAATCAAATATTTTCATTGAACATAATTAAACTAAAAAGTACAGATCACCTACCAGTTTCATCACTTTGGGGAACCTCTTGCGGACTTCACTGTGAAGAAAGAGAAAGGTGTATACGTTGAATTCGCCCACACTAATTTTTCTGCCAATACATATTTTGTTTGTACATGTTACCACTTCCAAAAAATATAAACCAGATGAATGTAGTTAAGGAATTTAAATTATTACAACTATTATAAAAATATAATTGGGTTAAAACGTCAAAATTTGCTCAACAAAAATGAAGTCAACATCGTATCTTTTATTATCACTTGCATAATATCAAATATAAAGTTTTAATCTGGTCATATCATATTTATTGAATCTGTATGTATAATAGTATATAATAAAAGTTTCCCGAATGTGTTTATGACAATAAAATCATTTAGGTATAATTTCAATACAAGTGGTTCTAAATTACCTAAGATTTTCAAAATTTGTTAAAATACAATCAATATTGCAATAATTACAATTCGAAGCTTAAATTGATAAAATGATCATTTGCAGATTTTTTCTCATTTTCATTTTCTCATTTTTAATTACACGAAAAGCTGTGCAATTTTTTTTTTTTTATTGTTGCACAAAGCTTCATTCAATATTCAAATTTTAATTTTATTTAAAGATACTTTAGTGCTTCCAGAATCATTAATTATTACAAAATATACAAATTACAATTTTTAAGCTTTTTTTTATATATTTTTTGTAATATTGCATTTTTCTTTTTTATTTTTTTTTTAGTTTTTTCTTTCTTTTTTTTTTTTTTTGAATGATTATTTTTAAACAAAGCAACTTTTTGGAAAAAAATTACAAAGTGAATAACTGAAAAGTTCATAAAATACAATTACGTGGTATAGAAGATGGAACAAATGTGTAGGATTAGGATTAAAATGTACTCTCCACTTATCCATCAATGGGTTTCTGGAAAAAACAGAATACTCTAATAAGCCTGATGATCAATGCAGATCCAAGCAACTTCATAGGGTTTATAGCCTCGGTATATTCACCAGAAGCTCCCTTGCCAGTTGACATCTTCAAAGGCAAAAATCTTGCATTGCACAATGAAACTATGGATTTAGCCACTGATATTCATTTAATATAGGCTTTGGCTAAGAGTTTAGGTTAACAATTGGATAATCTGAAGAAAATGAAAAGGACATAACCACATATATGGATTTAATACATACATATCCTTAATATTTTTATTAAATTATGTATTTTCATTTAAAAAAACTTGCTAAGTGTAAAAATATTCACTCACTTTTTTTTTAAGTTTTCATATTTTTCTTATTTTTTCTGTTTCAATTATTTTTTTCTGTTGATTTTTTTTTGTTTGTATTTTTTATTTATTTTTTTTTGTCTAAATTGCAATTTGTATATAGATTTCAAAATTGGAAAAATTATGTGAATATTGGAAATAAATAAAGTACCTTTAAATGAATTTATTACTTTTGATTCAATTTAAAAGTAAAATGCTCATCTTAACTGAACAAATGAGAATGAGATTTTTAGAATCTGCACTTCTTATAGTGACTATACAAAAGAAAAGGAATTGTTATTTTCTATTGTCATGAACAAGACTTGATAAAGTAACATTGTTGACTTCAATTTAAAAGAAAAATTCAAAAAAATCCATAAGCAATATTCTGAAAATCTCATATTTAATCCAATATATTTTTTGGAAGGCACAAACAAAATAGAATTGAAAGAAAAAAACATTCCATTGCAGTCTTTTGGGTTGTCCTAGAACTCTCAAAATTACACAAACATTTCTATAAACTAAATTTTAAAACCGAAAATAAAAATTTCAACATTAAAATCAAAGAACTCAAAAATCAAGACTGTCAATTTTTTAAGTCTTCTCAAACCTCCTTAACTCTATTTAACCAAAATTCACTCGTTATATATACTTATTCCATGAAACATTTCATCACAATTTTTAAATGTAGAACGTGCAATCATCTGCTTATAACAAGGTGAATTTTAGCTAAATATGAACATTTGATCCTCGGTCTTCTAATATTCACAAAATTTGCACTTCATCACCAGTTCCTCTTCGGTTATCAAATGATATTTGTAACTGCATACTTATTTTGGCAAATTCTTAAAATTGTAAATTTCTTACCAATTCCTTTATAAAAAGCTATACCTGATATATGTTGCTTGATCTTTGAATTTGTCACATAAAGGATTTCCGTCAAGAACTAAATCCACCAAAGGTAAACCATTTAAATCATCTAATTGTGTTATATCTCTAAGCTAGAATAAAGAAGTATAAATGAATAATAAATTAAATAGATTTATGCATGTAATAACAATGAAATTGTTTATAGCTTAACAGTTTTTATGATGTCAAAATTCAGGTTTTCACAGATACTCTTTTATTCATTTTTAAGAACTTCAAATTTATTGTTGATCTATTGGAATGTTTTTATGCAGATTTTAGTTTTATGATTAAACTTCAAATCTTGAAAGTTAATTCTTTAATAGAAATTTTTTTTTATCAAAGTTCCTTCTAATTACAGTAAAATTATTTTTAATATTTTGTGTTGTTTGGGTCTTTCTCAACAGGAATTGGAGATAGAAACAACTTTAGTAATAATTTATAAAATAGAAATTTGCAACTTCCTCTTGCTATATTCAATAAAAAAAAAAAGTGGTAAATTCATCAACCAAACCTAAGTTTTTGATAATAATATACAGCGAAATCTCTCGTATATATGAACCTGAGGATCAAATTCCTTTGACTGTATGCAGAAATATTTAAGGCATGTAAAGTGATCAATAACGACAATGTTGCTCCCGAGGATTTTGTAAATTTTGTTAGTGAACTTGCTATTGAAGATGCTAACTTCTATAATTCTACTGTTAGAATCTAACGAAGAAGTCGAACAAATGGAGAATGCTGTAGCATCTGAATATAAAATACTGAAGTTTTGAGACTCTATATTCGAGACCACTGGACAAAAAATTGTGGCACGGTAATGTCTGTTTACGAGAGATTTCACTATATTGACAAAATTTTCAACCATTATTCCACATCAGTGCTAGAATGAATAATCTACTGATGCATGAAGATTCTAGAGACTGGGGGGTAAATTTTGCCATTAATTTTGCAGGTTTAGGAAGGTCAATACAAGCGCCTGATAAAAATGTGAAAGGAATTTGATTTATTTTTTTGAAAATTAACTGATAATCTTTTTCTGTTATAACAAACTAAAACTGATTATGTTTATAAAATTTTAGTTACCTTATTGTTTCCTATATACAAAATCTTTAAATTGGGCAATTTTTGATTTATCTTCTTCAAATGTGTCAGCATCTGTATCCTATTGTCACTTAAATTCAAAGCTTCTAATTCAGGTATATTCTCCGAAATAATATCGATAACAGCTGAACAAATTAAAGGTTTAAATAATGCACAAAATACATCATGCAATTCTGGATCCAAATGAAACCTGCTCAAATCCATAGCTTTAGTGGCAGCATTATACCGTTTCCCCATTGCAAGCTTCATTTTATCCTTCAACGCAGAATTCACGTCAACATGCGGTGCTCCATTATTCACCTTAATGATTAATTTAAATCCATCAGGAAGTTGTATTTCCCTATCAAGATTATTTAATTTCTCCGCCGTTTTAAAGTCATCCACATAAAATGTAACAACGGTTCCGTTCGTACCCCACATGATAGGGATTAATGGTGTTGGGGTTATTTTTTCTAATAATGTTGTTAGGATGTATTGTTTTTCATATTTATTACCATAAGGCATCTAAAAATTAAAAAACGTACTATTTGAAGGTTATCATAAATTTGATAATTTACCAGTATTCGATACCAGTTAATAGGTCCTTCTAATAATCGTCTTTTACCCATACGTCCTGGAACTGGTGAACCTGATCGGTTACCACGCTTTCCACCTTTCATAAATCGTTTAGTATTGACTCTCGATACGTTGCCTTGTATACCCATGTCAATATCTTCTTCTTCAAAGTGCTGCTTCAGCCCACGTCTCCAATCCTTATTATTATAGGTTTGTCCTCTATTCGATTTGAAACTAACTCGCCTAGTAGATTCACCCATCCTAAATTCATTTTCTGAAATGTTTTGTAATGTATCAATTTTAGAGAAATATATAATTTTTTGTTACTTACCGTTGTATCCATTTTTCCAAATGGTTTTCTTGCCAGGTTTGGGCATTTTGATTAAATTATATAGATTTTAACGTTACAATGAATTATTTTTTACTAATACGCAGTTTTAACTTTTTGTCAAAATGGCTGCCGCGGCATGGAATGATACCAACTTGATTTGAAAGGCGGTGTTACCACCTGTCAGAGTTACCGAACTTAAAAATTCTAATTTTTCATGTAAAAAGTTATATTTTCTGGGCAAATAAATAAAATAAATTAAGGAATGTCTTAATTTAGTGTTTTAAATATATAATATTGTTAGTTACATATTTCTGTGTTTATTATTTTGTGCAACCTCTTGTAAATCTATATAATATAATATATGTACAAAAAATTTATATATTATTGTTAATAAATTAAATTGAAATTTTAATAGTTTGTTAAAGTTTTACAAAATTTTATTATAATTTAACTATTAATTCATAATTTAAATTGAATTATTTCAGATTAGCGCCAACTATTATCGGTTACAAGAAGTAACATTATTATCCTAGACGGATAATGTTTTTACATTATTTTACTGTAGAACAATCGCTTACTTTTGATTTTTGCATATTTGGGAGTAATGTAAGTGGTTCATTTAATCTCAGATAGATCTATCTGACACCCTGATCTCAAGGAATAAATTTGCAACGAATAACTAAGAAATATTTACTTTAACAAGATTTAATTTATTTATTAGTATTAAAATTAATGTTTACATTGGTAGAGTTTTTCTTCAATTTCTATTTTGATATTGAAAGCTTCCATTTGAAACATGCGATTTTTTCACTTTACTGCATAGGCTAATTCCTCACAAAAAAGCGTAGGTAAGTCAGTTCAAGTCTGAATGTCGTTCATTTTTCTTTTTACGAATTCGGAAGGCCCAAAAAACTGATTCTAGTATTTTTGGCACAAAAAAGTCAAAAACTGAATTTTTGCAAGCAATTTAAGTTTATTTAAATTTTTCTTATCATTTACATGTTTTCTGTGCAAAATTTTTCATAGAATCCGAATATGCCTCATTTTCTTCATTTCCAGTGTATCTTGAAAAAAAAAACAAATTATTTATTTTATTTTAATGTATTGAAATGGAGTTAGAACCATTTTTTAAATTATGTGCGTAAACATGAAGTTTCTTTTATGATGTAAAAGGTATAAGCTATGAAAGTAAAATATTCTTTAAAAATATTTTTCTTTAATACGTTTCGTTTGTATCACAAATTAGCTTTTTTACGTTATGTAAGTAGGAAACTCAATACGTGCTTTATACTCATACACCTGCTTACTATTCATAGAAAAATTACATTTCATGAATTTTATGAATATATATCACGAATTTGTTACATGTTTTCCACGCCCCTACCCCACCTTAACAAAATTTTATTATTTCACCCCTTCAAATAGATCATCACATCACATGATCATTTGTTTATACCAATAATTTCCCGAAATAAATTCCTTCTGATATAAAATATCTCCCACATTTTTTCCCCAACACAAAAATAAATTTTTTAGGTCGATTGCAATTTCCCAAGTGTAAATAAACGCTACAAATTGCAGATAGACTTGGAAAATAGTTCTCGTGATGGGAATTGGTGTTTGTATTGATGTTTATTGCGAATCATTTCGTGGGTGTATCGCGTGAAAAAACAAGGAAAATGGGTAGATTTAGTGACCTTCACATTGACATACACCTGGGAGAAACTCAAGGATGCTACTGCATAATAACTATTCCATCAATTTTAATTATGCAGGGAACTGGAAATTCTCGTAGCTGGAAAGAAGATTTCACAAGTTGAAAATGCACATTTCGCGGGTGATTATATACATTCCTTCAGGAAACATATTTCTATAGAATCATAAATGCTGAAACAAAAAGAAACATTCTGTACAAAAACATCAAAGAGTAAATATTTGAAACATTTTCTAAGCTTTGTAGTAATTATTCAACCATTAAATAATACTTGTACAAACATTATTCGCAATATGTAAGTGGTGGTTCTTTCTGTTTTGGACTTATTTTCAACAAAAAAAAAATATTTTTAGGATAAACAGTTTCCTCTATTTGATTGTATTTGAGTTAAATGTAATTCTAAAAAAATAAATCAACCTACAGATATTATATTTGATTGACTACGAATTTTCATTAATATTCCATAACACAAAGCTAATTTAACAATTAGGGTGGGTTTGTTTGTTTGTTTGTTTATTTTGGGCGAGAAATTGGGATGACGGAATTCCCTAATGCCTCATAGCAAATTAGGGTTGGTTTAATTAAATATCTACTTAATCCGCCTACAAGTAGCTCTATAAATCGTCATCTAAATTGAAAAAGTATAAAAATAATCGGATGAATGATCGATTCGACACTGGACAAAAATGTATAAAAGTTAAAAATCCAAGAGATAGAAAAGTGGTGTCAAAAATATAGAAAATGAACATTATAAGGAAGAGAACGAGCAACAAGGCTTTACAAGAAATTGACAGAAAATGAATTGATTAGCGATTAGGAAGAACCAGTTGCACAGAGGTAAGTTGATCTTTTTTTTCTTCATATTCCTCTACTATTGACGATTGACGACTAGTTTCCAAAAAGACCGCACGTGAAGATTGATTCATTTGATTATTCTATTAAAACTGGTGGTAATATAGATTTGCGATAATACGTACGTTTTGGTGTTATTTTAGAATTTCTTAAAGTTTTTAATGTCATATGTGATCAAATTCATAATCAATGAAACATCCAAATACGTCCTGGTTTATAGCAATAGACCATGAACAATAACTTGGGCAAGCAGCATCTATATAAATTAATAAAACTTCTAAACAAAAGTGATGAAAACTATAAATCAAAATTTTTTGGTATCTTGTGGGGGTAGAAGATGTCATAGAAAAAATTTTCTCTGTGCGGGGACGTTTTTCTTTGTGCTCAGAATTCTATCAATTTCATACAGGTCAATAACGTTGGTATTTTCGATCTACCCTAATATTTCGGTATATTAGGGTTATTAAAAAATATGAAAATTTCTTGAATCCAATGGGATATTCTTGGAAAACGTATATTTTTAGAAAAAAGAAAACATATAGAAGAAAAGCTGCTTGGATAAAAATATGTTTTTGAGGTCCCTAAAATGGATTTAGCTCTTTTGTGCATTGAAATCTTTCAGAAGAATTTTGGTAAATGAGATTTCATTTGTTTATTTAAATTCCTAAGTTAAAATAAAAGAAGAAATTGTCTTACCGAAAATAAACTGTACATTGAATCATTGCTTACTGGATATCCTAATCTGATACATATATCTAGGTTGACATCCGGATAAGAAGGTAATTTTTCTTTCTAAAGAATCCACGTCTATCCTCCTCATTCCATTAAATCACATCGTTTTATTTATATATGTGTAACAAAATATTAATAAAACTGCAGGGTTGGTCGGCGTTATTATTAAAAACGTCATTTGATTTGAAAATTTTGAAACTTTTAAATAAAACACAAATATTACTTCCTACATTTATTAATCCAACATTATCAGTTTCACTTGACAATATCAATCACAATTATAGGTTCCAAAATAAAATACAATTGAAAATAATAAAATAAATAAAATTATTAACATCATTCACACAAATTTTTTTTATCACCCTTTCTTTATTTTATTTATAAACAGTCTATTCGAACCCAACTAATTCAAAGATTAAATCTTCGAAAGGAATGATTATTCAGGAATGGAATTATTCACCAGGAAAAACTCTTTTTGGTTCAATCTTTTTCATCGCATACAAAAATAGTCATCATGAAAAATGAAAACAACGTGGTTAACAAATTCAAGCGAATAACATAACATTAACATTCAGACTTATCTCTACCTTTTTACTAACCGTATCGCGCATTTTCACTCAATGTTATTTTTTTTGTAAGAAACGTTTTTTTTGTGAATTTGTCTGCAAATGACAATTTTCTTTTTTTTCTATTTACGGGACAAAATTTTCTTTGGGTTATTTAAAAAATACATCGTAATGAGTTGTTGCGCAAAATTTAACAATTTCGAATTTCGAGGGATCCTTTATTATACTTAAGTAACATCATTTATATAAAACTCACTGGATTGGATAAAAACGTCAACATTATTGTTTTTAATTTTTCATTATCCATGTTTGAATAGTGTAGTATTCATGAACATAAGTGATAATGAGATTGCTTATAATGTGTATTTGTAAAGCGTTTTGGGATATCTAAATCTATATTACTTTTTCTTGCATTGTTTTTTCTCTAAATGCTCCCATTGTTCGGTTAACACTAAATGATCTACAATATTATCGTTACACATAACCTTTGTTTCCAATTTATGTTTGCAGTATCATTTTTATTCTTATTATTTTCTTTACTAATTCTTTAAACCAACAAACTAAAATGCTCTTTTCATCATTCGATTTTATATATATTTTTTTTTTTGGAATAGGACCGTATGTATTTTTGTTTTGATTTTACTTACAAAATTTTTGGAGCATGTTACTTTTACAAAAGAGAAAGGTTCTTTCTATCTTAGGTATTATTATAAAAATTATCATTATTATCAGATATTTACTTTTCCAAAAATGGAATGAGGTCTAAACAGTTTTATTCTTTGGTGTTAGCAAAATGAACGAGTAATTTTAAAGATCCCTCGAAAATTTTAAATCGGCTTATTTACAAAGTAGTTTCGAGGAAAGATACAAAGCTTTGGGATGGACTTTTAACATCATGTAAAATTTAAATAACCGTTTTCTTTATTATTATGTAATGTTTAACTTACATAATACGTATCATTCGTATATGTTACATTACCTATATGACTAAAATTAATATGTTTATTTTTCATCATCTTTTTTACGTTAAATCTTTATGACTAGTTATATATAAATTGGTATATTATACCAATAAATTTATATATATATATTCTTTTGCTTTATTCAATTGCACTGACCCCGACCCATTTTTTAAATTTTTAATTGCTTAAAAATTATCCTAATCGAATCCATCAATTCAAGTAAAAATTTAACTAAAAAGTTGATTTAAGGTGGAGATACAATATGTCGGAACTGACCTGATACGCTATATATGTAACATTATTTTTTCAAACGTCTTTCCGGAGAGAAATGCATTTTTATTGAATTGAAGGTGCCAAACATAAGAAGCTTCATTCAAATTATTATATTTCCCTCGAGAAAAAGTTATGGAAAATAACATAGATCAGGTTCAATTCGAGTTCAATATCACCCAACCTTACGCCATGGAAACAATCATGGCAGTAATTTTTTTTTTATAATTGTTTTCATTTTTTTAACAGCCTCATTTTTAATAATTTTTTGGACTCCTTGGACGACCGTATGTTTTTACGTATAAATACAATTAAATCCAATTCGCCTTTTTTTTTGGTTAATTTATACTAACGAAATATATTACATGTTTTACTTTATAGTCTCTGTAAAACCCAAGACTGACATGCCTCGAAATAATCTAAAAAGTAATATCTTAAACATTTCGCGCTCGCATCACGCAAGCCCACGCACGTATATTCAACCCAAATTTATATTTCTTCAACACATACAACACTTTTGAGGAATATATGTGGTGGAATTGTTTTTGAACACATAGTGCTATCATACAATAAATTGGGATATTCACATAATAATTACAAGAAAGGGATCAATTATATAAATTTCCCAATTTGAACATACCGCCAATTTTTGACTTATAAATGTATCAAAGACTTCTAGGTAAATCCTTCTCCCAAAAAGATTTCTAAGTACTTACTAGACTAGAAAATTTTGAAATTACGAGGTTCCTAATGGTTCATCTCTTTTACCCTTACATACCATCTTTATATTTTTTAACTACAGTGCTTCAACTATTCTCAGTCTAACTAACTTATTAGAGGAATGGAGCATCAAGAGGATCAAAATGAATTGATCTACTCACTTGTTTTAAAATTTTCTAAATATAAAAAAGGAAACTTAATTTTAGGTGATAATTCGAAGACATTTTTTAGAGAAAAAAAGTGGCGGTACGCGACTTTTTAAACTTCGCACGGGATTGTAGGCGTATCGGCCAAACTTAGTTTAACTACAGTTTGTTCTTTGCGTCAAGCCGCTGTGGTACCAGCGTTACATGGTACTACAGGTACCGTTTGGCACGCCATTGTGGCCATATTATTGGTGACTATATTGCCGATGCCGCATGCTTTCAGTTCTGTGAAGATTTCGGTGAAGTAGCCTGGTTCTGCGTTTATCCTTAACATGTTCGATGAAAGTTTGTTCACGATGTCTAAACAACGGTCCCAAAATTTTTCTTTGGAGTCTTCTACGAGGAATGGTTTTAGTGGGTAGGAAATCTCGTTGCCCATGTATGAATACGATAAGTATAAGCAGGTTAGTACGACGGCTTGTAAGTCTTGTTCGTGCTCGATGTCTTCTTCCACCAGATCTCGTACCAACATGTATACGAAAACGACGTTGGCTGGATTTATGAACGCAACATCCTTAAACAAAAAAAAAGTATTAATACATATGAATAACTTAAGGTAATTTATTAGTAATGAATATGTAGCAAACGTAATTAAAACAAAACATTAAACCAAATCGATGTTGTCCAAAATATTTATTAGGTTTTTGGAATGCATATCTGTAGGAAAATATAAAGACTATAAACCTAATCGAAATTAATCGACAATAAAGAAAAATTAAGTAAAGCATTGTTGAAAATTGATTAACATTTCTGGTACCGTGCTTAAATTTTTAAATTATTATCTTGTTTTCTTCTATGAAATCAAAAATATTGATTTTCTTCATTAAAACTGACCTTATTTAGACTTTTAAATAACAAAACTCCATTACTGTAATGTCTTTTTATAAATAATTGAACTCGTCCTTTAAAACCTTATATAACCACAGACAATAAAATCGATTTTATCAACAGGGATTATTATTCGGTCAATCAAATCTCGTACACATGTTTGCACTATATACCTTTTGGCATCTAATCGATAAATTTTATTCCGATCAACTTGTGTGCGGAAATCTCTCAACTCCGAGGTCTAGCCGTAATTGAAAGTAGGTTAAATTGAAACTACGTAAAAACACGTCTCGTCTCTCTTGGCGTACAAAAGATGAATTATTGGAGGGTTAAAAAATTTATAAATGATTAGAAATTAAGGGTTTGAGGGTTGATTGATATGAGCCCCTGAATAGCGCAGAGTTTTTTTATTCGTGTCTAATAGATTGAAGGAGAACAGTGAAACAAATGTTTCCATTATATACTAAAATGAGCAACATTTTTGAATTTAATTTAATAAATGACGAAAGAAATCAAAAAAGTAAAAAATTTCAAATTTGTAAAATGTTTCAATATGTTATGAAATGTGAATATTAGGTTTTTATTACATGAAGTTCTTCTGCTATGTCGACATACTCGTTTTGTTGCATTTGCTTTTACGTGTCGTCCCAACTCACTTCGCTGATATTTCAATTCAAAAGTTCAATTTTAAAATGTTTCAAGTATTGATTCACATGTATTGCGACTTTTTTTAAATATAAAACCCTTTTATAGAAGGTATAGTGGAATATTTGCGTTCAAATCGATGCATTTCAAAATTGAAATTATATATAACAATACAATGTTTATAATATGTACTTTTATGGTGTCATATTTTTTTACTTATGTAAATGAAAACAAATTATTTTCTATGGGGATATAGCAAACAAATAGTTGATCGTAAAACAAACACTTGAAAAGGATTTATTTAGGGGATTATAAACAAATTTGTAAGTGGGAGAAGAACACCTGAAGTCTTATGAAAAGCCCGTCTCTCCTATTAGAGAAAACAATAAATCGTCTTAAAATAATTAATTTAAAAAAAATTAATGTAATTGAGTTATTAATTTATTTTTTCTTGTTGGATCCCATATTAGAATATTCCTGTGCTCAAAAACAAAGATGAAATTTAACGAAAAATAAGTTTCCTTTTTGAAATTATTTCATAGCATTTTAATGAAAAATAATGAATAAATTTGGGTAAATTTACATTGTTCACAAGTTAAAAATAAGTAAATAATGGTACATAGATTTTATCTATGAAATATATAGTTGCCAAGTTTTCTAAACCTACACAACATGTGAAAATCCCTACGATGAAAGGTTACTGAATTTAACTGCTTGCATTTGCCAACAAAGTTTATCACGCTTCTAGATTATACGTTCTAGGAAAACCGGCACAGTCCCAGAAAATTATTTGAATGGTATAAATTATGTGGTGATTTTTTAGAGAATGACGAAGCAACAACATATTACATAAACAGCGAAATTTTAAACTATTTCATCAAAATTAATTAGTTGCAGTAAAAAGTATTTGTTTAATTCTCAGAAAAATAAAGTGCTTTATAAAATGTTAATGTTTCTCTTTGTTATATATTCACAATAGAGTTCGCATTCTAAATTCCTCCCTCTGCAAAATAATATAATTACAAGTGGCGCTTTAGTTAACTGTACTTCTCTTATGTGACATTATATTTAAGTGCAGAGTTTCAAGTTTACTCATTAAAGTCTGTTTTCAATTAATTCTGCTTGTCTAATTTTACCTCATTTATTAGAGTTTAAGTATATTTTTAACTAAAAAATCATTTAAAAATATAACACGAAACTGTATGTTTTACTTTTGAACTTATTGTTTGAAAACTTTTATTTATATCGCATAGATATTCTGAATTGCAGAGTTATTCCTATCGCACCCTCAATTTCCATACTATGTTTCATTAATGCGGGAAAGCATCTCCTAAACGCTATGTACATATTTATTTAACCCCTGCAACATTTGTACTACCTAATTCTCTTATTATTCACATCCCCTGCAGTTTCCTAAATTTAACAGTTCAACAACTTGCATAAAATATATTATTTGGAATATAAAACGCAAATTCTAGCAAACTAAAGTTGATTTATGAAAAATAATATTTTCAACTTTTTATTTAATTTCATTGGACTACATCGAAAAAGTTATAATAAGTTTTAACCTATCGTTAAACTTTAAGAATAATTATTTTATTGGTGTTTATATTTTTTATTTTGGTTATATAAGTAAATAGATGAATTCGAATAGATGTGATAGATGGCGCCACCAGTCAAAAATTGAAAATGTAACAAATCGGCATTTTTTGTTCCAATAATTAGCTATAAGAGTTGTTTCTGACAATATTCAAAATTGATGGTCTACTTCTAAAACCTCGTATGTTTTCCACAAATGATATTGCCAGAGGAATAAAAAAAAATTATTTTACCATGCTATTTATTGGAAGAATTCCAATTTTTTTTCTTAAAAAGTATTTTTATATTTTAGATGCATGTCAGAATCACCTCTTCCTTCCCGTAAAAGTTGAATAACAGTAAAATAAAGGATTGTTAGCTTTTTCCCAAAAGAAACCAGAAATTATGAAGCTGTAGAAATAGACGGTTGAAATGAAACTACATTATATTATTAAAAAATCTCACTTCTAATTTTTTAAATTATTTGTCACCTAGTAGATTAATACATAACTTGATTCAATCTTAGTAATTGTACATCAAAACCAGAAATAATTCAAATAAACTATTTTAATCTTATGAAGTAAAACTATTATAGACTTTTAGGATGGATACAAAATTGTTCGGATTTCTAAAACACAAATAGATAAATATAAAAAAACTTTCATAATCGCATCAATTCCCAATATATGCATTCAGACCAGTGTGTCACTTTATAAATATATGCATTATATCACTTGTACCAAAAAGACATAGAAAGAAATGAGTTCCTAAGTTAACAAGAAACGTTTCCTGACATTGTTTAGCTACAGAATTACTCGCCCATTCCATATATTTATCTTTGTAAAATTAACTGCTTATTAAATATGTTACTTATGAATTGTGTATTTGTATTTTGAAATATGTTTTAAGTTGTAATTTAGTTTTAAGCCAAGTATAGAGGGTAAATCTAAATTAAAGTTTATATCAGATGATGGATGATCATAATATATTTTAGCCTAACAAGACAGAGTAGGGAAAACAATTAATTGACCATTAAACAAATCCTACGAAATAGTATTAACTTATTTATATTGTCCTTTTTTAAAACCTCACAAAATTTGAATCAAAATTTTACTACATTATCATAAAATTTCATCATAAAACACTGTACTACTCAAGAATATTAAAATAAAGCGGTTTATTATTAAAAATACAGCAGGCAAAAATTGTCCGCTCTCATATATTTTTTATAACCTTTCCATAAAAAGAACACTAAAATTTATTTTCTTTCACAATTAAATTAAATCAACAATTCAACATGACATGTTGTAATCATAAACGTGAAACTATTCCAGTAGTCACAATTCGCGTAAATTGTTTTCATGGGAATTGTTGTTTCAGCAGGTTGGAAATACTAATCGTTTTGTTTCTATGGAACTTAATTTTCTGGAAACAAAAGGGTGATCTTTAGAATTTCATTTACATGAAAAGATTTCATCTGGAACATTTTCCTTTTATGTAAAATTGTATCGTTTTAATAAAGGAGAAAGGTTCGTATTTTCGTCTTTGTAAAAAAACGTTTACCTCAAAATTATATATTTAATGAAGATACAATATCGTTTTGTAAAAAAGTAAAAACCAGCATTTTTATTGAATTCAAATTTCAGTAATTATTAAAAAGGTTAAATCTAATTATTTTGGTGAGTTTATCCAATTAATTGTAAATTTAATCAATAAAAAACCCAAGAAAAATATAAATTATGCGGAAGTTTAAATAAATTAATAATCTTGTGCGAAATGCGAGAACTTGGACGAAACTTAAACTTACGAACTTCCCTATACTAGTTGCAGTAACAATTAACAATTTATAAATTAGCTTCAGATAATGGATGATTTGGATGAGGGTTTTAGGAACTCACACTCCGAATCCGAATATTTCCAGATGCAAAACGTATAAAATCTATCTCAATTGAATATATTTTATATTAATATAATTTTGGAACGCATAAAGTAAAATTAAACCAAAATATCAATTTCACCCCATCCATTCTATAATTTAGATAAGAAATTTTAAGGATAAAATTCTGTTTAGTCTGTAAGTACATTTCCCGTATTCCTCCCTTATCAATTTAAATGTGCAATGTGCATGACATATCCAATTTCCTTCCTCCATCAGCGTTATATATATTAAGATATAAATATTGTAATTTTAAATTTAAGGTCAGTTGAGTTTTTTAAGTAAGTTTAATTATATTTTCTCAATTAAATTTTGAAAATACCATGTAAAATGTTATTTCAAAATAATTAAAAATGGGAATGGGAATTTCCTTGCGTCATTAAAGAACCAACAAGTCCGAAACCTCGTTAGTCTGATTATTTGAAGAATTTTTTTTTTCTTTAAGAACTGCATAGTTCAACTGCTTAACTACGGAGTGATATACAAATCACATATTCCCAAACAAATAAAAATGTGTTATGCAACAGTCGAATAAGCGACATTTATGAAAATTGGATTTTTGCTCTTTTTGATAGTTTAGAAATTAATGCACCTTCTAGAAAATTAGACAACATTAAAATAGAGGGAAACATACTTTTCTGTAAATAAACACAGACGTTATATCTTGCTCTGCACCATACACGTAAAGTTTCAAATTAAATTTTAATGCAAATTTTCTGAATACTAGCACTTCTCACATTTTCAGTAGTGTCTCTACAAGAATTGCAGTTAATCGTTCATGGATGGTTATGACAGTTCTCATAATAGCATCTTCTATCAAAATTATTGACGGAACAAAATTAAGTAAAAATATATAATTCTCTTCGTCCATGCGTAGCTAATTACGCCAATCGTCACGTTGCAAGCGACGCAATTCTTTCAGTAAATCAATATGGGAATAAATATTCCTCATTTGTTCAAAATCGACGATTTATAGAAACTTTTTGCACGCTACTGCCGCATAACACAAATCGTCGATGTTCATCTTTCCACAAAACTAAGACTGAGTAATATCTTACTATATCCATCGTAGACATTGAAACTTCTTTTAAAGCTTGTTCGTTCGTTGTGTGCATGTTGTAGCAAAAATCCAATGTTCATAAAAATGGTGCTTGGTCGACTGTTGCATAACACGATCCAATTATCTAAATAAAATGAACCTGGATTAATTTTCTGGTTTAATTACAAAATGCTAAAATTGTTTACTTTAAATAAAAAATAACAAAATAATTTCAAACATATTAATTCAATCCAAATTAATAAATAAATTAATTAACTCAAACATTTCAAAAGTGAATACTCGTTGATATTTCCAATGAAAATTGTCAATATCCGCTAATTATCAATTGATGTAGTTGCAATAGGGCCAAATTTGCTTTATGTATTTATATATTTGCCTGAAACCATCAGCTGCAACGTATTGATTGGTTACAAATTATATAAAATTATTTGGTGCTAACAAAGGGATGCAAAGTTCATTATTAAAATGTAAAATTTGCTTTTGACATGTACATACCATTGCTGTGCACGTGATAGTTAATGAACTTTTTCAAGCATGCAAAACAAAATTTATTTTATAAATGTTCATGGGTCTCATGAATTCCTAGCAGAACGGAATAAATTTATGTTCTGTTTAGATTATTCATAAAGAAAAGAAATGTGGGGCGAAATAAGAATAATCAATATATGTTGGTGAACAGAAAATTTTTTGTGCTACAAAATGTTTACATATGTGGATTGAATGATAATAATTTTAAAAAATCTAAAAATAATTTAATTAAAACGAGTAATTAGCGTACATAAAAATAAGGATTCGAAGCTCAATTTATAAAAGATTTCTTTTTTTAACTCGAAACTTATATACTTTGAAAATTAAAGTTTGTTTCTTATAAAACTTACTAGCAAATACATATCAAGTTCGCCTATTACAGTTGATCAGTGGAGATTGCAAGGATAATTTTATCCTAAATTTTTGTTTGTAAAAGTCGGTATGTTGAAAAATTAGAAGAGAAATGCAAATAAATATTGGGGAAGCCAGAAAGTGATTTGGAGATGGCTTAAGTGTGGGCGGACACTAAGTAAATAAAACAGCCCCAAACGAAACAAAATGTTTAAAACTAAAATATTTGACGGTGTTTGTTTGGTCTCTCGGTGCACATCTATACAATCACAACGAAACATTCTTGAAACTAAAGGAAAATTAAGATTTGATTTAATAAAGTTAATGTTTTTGTTTTTTAATTATCCTGACCGTTCTAAAATAAAATGATACAATGAAAGATCAAGGACATAAAATAATGAAATAAATTGATTTAATTAGTCATTTCAAATGAATAAATTAGTTAAGGCTAATACAAATGAGCTGAATTGCGGAGTAAATAGGATTAATTAAATTGTACAGTGCATTCCATTAATGATGAATATTGGAAATCAACAGACTCGGTCAAAACAAAATGTTTGTTTATCTGTGTTTGGCCAGTGTGAATCATTAGCGCTTTGCAATGCTATTCCCAGATTTTCTACATTTTGTTTCGTTTGTGATTTTGTTGCTAGTTATGCACCCGCGTTTACAGTTTTTAAATAAAGGAGGGATTCTATGTCACACAGCAAAATCTGTAAGATCCTATTTGAGAGTTAGTTACATACTTGTGATACTCTTATGTTCAAGTAATTCTTTATGCAAGCGCATATCTGGCAAACAGAACTTCCGCTATCCAAACAAAATGTTCGAGGTCTATTTGTGTTTTCAAGTGGAAGGCTACTATCACCTGATACATTATCCGCAATGGCTTTTTGCAGCCCAAAACAAACAAAACTAGAATTTGGACTTACAATTCATTTGGACAACTGTAAATTTGACTATCTTTGGCAAGCTCGTGTAAAATGAACCAAACTGTTCAGGATGAATGAATAATGAGAATGCTTTTGGAGCTTGTCTCAAGAGATTCTAACCCCTTGCTTTCGAAGCTATTCATATTCTCCATCCATACATCCGTGATGTAAATAAGTAGAATCATATGCTATAACATGGAATAAATTTATGCAAATAAATTATTTCCTTGCTAAGGGCAATGCATGTGCTTGCACATTATATGAAGCTTGCATATTAAATCTAATTATTAAATTATTATTTTCTGAGAATAAATTTTCTAGAAATATTTATAAAGTGGAAAATTAATATCCATTATAATTAAATTCATGCACAAAATAAATATAATTTTTATGGAAATTAATTCACTATTTTAATTGCATGGATATTAATAATTTTCTTTTTCTTCAAGTAAATGATTACCAGATAAAATATTTAGTTATCTACAAGTCACAAAAATTATCTGGAGTTAGTTGTTGACGCTAGATTTATATTTATTCATTCTTTGCTTTAGAATTTATTGCTTAAGTTTTTATTTCAATATAGTTTTTCGAAAATTTAAAACTCATAAATCATTCAATTTTTCAACTTGTTGATAACATGTACGTATGCTGTAAAAAGAACTGCAACTGCATTTTATTATGATAAATGATATTTTCCCTGCTTGCAAAATTAATTCACTAACTATGATTTCATTTAATAACATATAATCTAATTAATAGCTAGATGCTATCTATCTTCATTACAACTGCAGCTTCCAAGCTACTATAACTGCTATTAATCCCATAACGAGACACACAAAGCATAATAAAAACTGAAATTTAATTACGTTTTATAAAAGGGACCAAATACAATGCACAAAACAAATCTCTAACAGAATTTGTAATTACATAAATTTTAGAAACAGAAATGGAAATAAATCTAATTATCAAAGTTTGCGAATTCGGAAGGTCTAATCTCATTGGAATAAAATTATATCAAAGGAATGCACTAGAGCCCGCGCAGATTTTAAAAGATTTGTATTTCTGATAATTTAATTGTAAGGAAATGTAGATTTTTTTTATTCAAGGGTCATTCCGTGCCTTGAACTTTCTTTGGTTAATAACATCAATTCAAATCAAGGAGGTATGGATTTTTAGATTAAATCCGAGGGGTGCTTTCGCCGAATCGATGCATGGCGTGACAACGGTGGTTATAAAAATTTACTTCTTATGTAAATTTTAATTTTATTATAGAAGTTTATCTGATTCGGTAAGACTTTTAAAAATGGTTTGAGATTTTAAAAAGGTTTTAAAAATTAAGAACGCCATTTTCTATTTATAAATTTAAGTTGATTACTTGATTAGTAAAGCAAGGCGATGAATATTTAAAAGAAATCAATGAATTCATTCTTAACTAAGTTTGTTTGATGTCTTTAGGATTTTATTCACTTTTAACGTTAATTTGATTAAATTTTTTGTTGTTTTTTATCAATGTCAATCTTTGGTTCTATTCTATATCATTAGCAAATTTGTAGCAGAATCAATTTTTGAGAAAATTTAAAGGAAAAAAAGCTTTGCTCGTTACTATGTTTCGTTCTCATCATAAGAAGTATCTATAAAACTTATGAATTACATTACATACATATGTAATACTGATATTAAAGTTGATATCTGATTTTTGAGGTATTGTGTTGTAAAATGTATGGAGCAAATTCAATCAATTGCACATCGTATTTGAACTCTTTGACAATTCAATTTTAGTAATTCTCGAAGCAAAATGTTTTCATTCATTTTATTTCCTTTTATACATTTTTATTACTTCTGCTTATTTGAACTTCAAGTATTTTATTTACAATTGTGTATTTAAGGGATTCGCTTACTTAAAAATAAATGTATTTATAAACGTCTACCCCCACAAAACTTTATTTGTAAAAATATTATTGTAAAGCGCTAAAATGTTTGTAAATAAAAACTTCAAGAATGCAGTGAAACTGACATATCAAAACATTCAATATCTTTTTTTTATTAGACGTGTTATTTGCTTCAATTATTTCTTCGTTTACTTTATGTACTGAAGCTATAACTGATTTTTTAAGTTTCCTTTTAATCCATTCTAGTTTTTTAAAAGATTTCATGTGCAATCATTTTTAATTGTGCAAAAAATATTTTAATATGCAATAAATCAAAATGTCAGTATAAAATGTAAATGTAATCATTTGTCGACTCTTATAAATTTTATTTGGACACATCACAATTTAAATAAAATCATCTTTTGAATAAATTTTTCAATTGAATGACACTGCACATTTAAAATTAAGCGTTTTTGATTAGTTTACAAATTCGTAAACAGCTTCTGTCATTCAATAAATTCCGCACTTCTCGAACTAAATTATTAGTTCCAACATATTCTTGAATCCTTCATTGAACCAATTACTGATTTTCGCTTGCCCTCACTAAAGTAACGATTTAAATTTAATATCGAAACTTCCACGAATAAAATTTTCTGCTGGAAATAAATAATTCCCCAGCTCGTCATTTTTACGCATCAAGAAAACTCCATTTCCTTTCAAATCTACAATTTAATATTTAAATGAAACCTACGAGAAAAAAATATCATCTTGTTCAACCATGCAAAAATTTCATACTAAAACTTCTAAAAATACAATTAACTTTATTCATTAAACATTTTCGAAAAGTAATTTGAAATGATTTTATCCACCATCAATCTTTTCGAATTAATCTTTTTGCGAGTGATTTATTTCATTCGCACAAAAAAGAAAAACTGTACGTATTAACATTTCAATCCACCCCCGGATTTAATCTTTGTGATTAATGTTGTAAAATAAAGTTTTAATATAAATGTTGATGTAAAAGGAAAAAAAAATTATTATTTCGTACAGATTCAAAGGGTTTTCATACTCGAGACGATTATATGGATGCACGAAGCCTTAAATAAGCAAGCAATTAATTAGAGATTGAACTCATTTCTAAACCGAAAGGCTTAAATACATTTTACTCAGGTGATTCTTTTAATTTAATATTTATCTGACATTTTAAATAACTGAACTATCGGTAAACGTTAAATTGCGAAAATTTAAAGATTTATAACATGGAAATTTATTGCATATTCTCTAATAAAGTGGTTATACCTTGCAAAGTACTTCAGATATTAATTTTGAGCCAGTGGTAATTATAATTCTATTACGTACAGTAGAATTTGCTTTATTGGGTTCGTTTTATTTCTATAATTAAATTCCGTTGCCGTATTTCGTTTAATAATAAATTCTTTGTTTTGTTGTCGTTTTATTTCGAAAAATAAAACTGTTTATAAATATCCCTTATGTTTCCTATATCTTTTTCCCCCAATTTTGCCATAAAATATAATTTTTTAATTCTGCCAATTTAAGTATTCAATTTCTAGAAATTGAAACATCTAAAAGTGGTAAATTTAAAAAATCGAAAACAACAACTAATTACATAATAATAGCAAGAAAGAGTATACCATATGATATTTCAAATATTATTACTTTGAAAGTTTATAGAAAATCCCAAAAATATAGCCAACATCTTAAACAACTTATTAATTAATGAACGATCATTCTTTCCACATATGAATTTGTGGAAACGTTAACTTTAATTTGCTTTTATATGAATATCTCAAGCAGCACAAAAATATTATTTATTTTTGTTGGTTTTTAATAAGAGAAAGAAAAATATATATGCTTGGAAAATCTTTAGATAAAATATTCTCTTTGTGTGCAAACAAAGGTAAACATTAAATACGTGAGTTTTCCACTAGAAATCATGTTATAATGATGTATTTCACCGAAAAATAGAAATTCTAAAATCCTTATTGATTTTATTAAAAACCTATCTTAACAAATAGCAAAATACAAAGAATTGATATGTATAAATACAAAACTTTAAGGTTTAGTTTTTAAATTGGTTCTAATAATATTTAATGGACATATAATGAGTTATATTTTGGTATATAGCATGAAAATTTGTTATTTCGGTCAACCAAAAATTTGTTTTTATTATTAAAAAACGGAAAATTTAAATAAAAGTTGCAATGGAAAGTTAAAAAACAGTTTTTTTCGTATCTTGTAATATTTTTTTGACTTTTGCTGTTTGGTAAATAGACTGTTGATATCTAAATATATCGAAAAGGATTTTAAACATTTTTAAGAGTATTAAAAATAGGAAATTTGAATGTTTTTGACAATTTTAGAGTTTCTTTATAATGTAATTGTTAATTATTAAATGCCAAAATGAGAAATAGATTTTTATCAACTTTAAAAATATTCGTTTTTATTAAAAGCAGTTTTCGTTTTATCAAAAATTATTTGTTTAAAAAATTATTTTTATTGTTCAAAGCAGAAAAAGCTAAAATATGTAGACATATCAGTTATTTATTTAAAGATTTCCTAAAATAATTAAAATTTTTTATTTATTTAAATTAAGTAGCTGCAAGCAAAATTATTCAAGTAGATACTTTTTCATTGTTTGAAGTGGTTAATTGAGCTTGTTGTAATTATAGATGTCTGGTTGAGCTAACTACCCTTTCGTTTAATGAACGAGGGGTCTGCAACCGCTCAGCAAATTTTTGAAGGGGATTAAAACAAATACGAATACAAAGCACATATTAGAAGGGCATTGGCTTATTTATGTACATTCCTTTAGCTCCAATCTCGTCTAGAAATAAGAAGCAATAAATGAACGGTCCTGAAATTTCTTTGAAAATTAATTTCTCTTTTATTAACATCCCTCTTTTTATTAAAGTTATAAATCTGCTTTGATGTGCATATTTAAGGATAGGATTATTTTATTTTATAATAATCTTCCTTTACCGCAAAAATTTAGTAACAAAAAAATTCACAATTCAACGGATCGATGATTTGGTGCAATGCCACAATAATACGCTTGATCTTAGGGTTAGAGGGGTGTCGGGAAAAGTCTATTCGAACGAGGGTGGATTTGCGCAACGGCATGTACAACTACAACCTAATCCAATTGAAGGTCGATTTGCGAAAATGATCAGAACAGCATGAAAGTGATCTCTTTGTTGTAAGTTGACAGAGTGAATAAACGACAAAACAATGTTTAGAGAGCGCAGTGAATAGCGTGAAAATTTACATCACAACACATTTTCTTCTGCTGTTATTTAAATCGATTTCTATTTTGTTGGCGTGTTTATTTGCAAATCTAAATGTAAAATGCATATAGGACAAGGATTTTCTCATATTAACTTACCTCCCCCGCCCTTTTAAAACTTTGTTATTAAGGTATCTAATATCAACAAAATAAAAAAATAAATTAATTTAGAATAATCTAAAAACTAATGTAACACTCTAACGTCTTAATAAAAGTGAGTTAACTCTCATCAAAAAGCTAATTGAAAATTTCACTCTCGAAAGTTGCCTTTGATAAGAGGTCCGTATAAAATTTTACAAAACTAATTTAGCTATCATGAAGTTATTAACTGGTAGCATGTGCTTGGATACAATGTAAATTAATCGATATGTGAGTTAATCTGGTGTGAAACTGATTATTGCGCCGAGGAGGATCACATTGCGCACTCAAGGAATGAAGAGTAGCTTTTCATCTAGCTATATCAGATAACTTTCCATGTTCATAAATGTTCTGAGGAGATAGATAGATTGTAATTAAACTGACAAAATTGCAATTGAGGAAACTTAGGTCTTCATTAGGGAGAGATTATCCGCAATGCCAGGATTTGCTCTAAATTACTACTTATCTATATTTGAAATTGTGATTTTTGTGAGAATTTAGAAATCAATAAGTATAATTAAAATTTATTTTAGGATTGAGATAATAAAATTGACTAGCTGAACATTGCGAAAAATTTGACCTCATCAAAATTTTCTCATAAAAAAAGTGCTAGTAAATTGTTGCCAAATTTTGCAACGACTGAATTAGTTCAAATTTAAGTTTTTTTTTGTCGAAGGTATTTTTTGTTCTTGTTCGTATTTCTATTTAAATCTATTAGAAGCTTGTTTGCAGTTACGAACATTAAATAACATCGACAACTTTGATTTATTTAATAAAATTTTATAAAGCCCAATACATCTAGGCCAAACATTTAAGCTTTTAGAAAATATTACAACCTTTCATCAAATTTCTCAACCCTTGCACTATAAATAAAACCATATAATAAAGCTCGACCTTGTTTAGCTCTAATGAAAACTTTGCGTGCATAAATTATTTTGCGTAAAAGACCTTAAAAACCATTTTGTTTACAAGACTTTATACAAAATTGTTAAAGATTTTCCTTAGTACAAAAAAAACTTAATAAGTAAAATAATAATATTTATTTTTATTGCAGTTAGACGTGTACTGCGAATGATGACACCTAAATAATCAATAAAAGCACCCGCTTTTCATTATGTCTACCTAAGTAAATAGAAATTATGTTTATAATGTGAACATGCATGTAAACATACAGGTACATAATCAATATTTTTATGTCTGTACACAGTTTAATTAAATAATGTAGTCCCTTTGGATGCATTTTAAGTAATTTAATTAAAAAGACATGCAAAAAAGCGATGAAATAAAACAAATGTTACAACTGGGTTTAGAATGGAAGTGTTGCAGACCAGACTGCTTGCATTAGATAAAAAGTGTTGTATGTGTATGCATTTGAAAATAGCACGAAAAAAGTTAATTTGTTTGTAGGCGAAAAATTGTTGAAAAGTTAAAAAATGTTTTATTTTATTTTCTCTGTTTATATAAAAGAAAATTTTGTGTGGGTAATTTGAAGGAAAGGGATTTGTACGAATGAAATAAAACAAATGTTACATTTTCTGGTGAAAATTGTGTGTGTGATGAATGGAAGGAAGCTGGTTTTTCTCTATGAATACTGCAGATGTTGAATTTGTGTGTAGTGTGATTTTTTTCTGTTGTATGCTTTGTGTGGACCAAGAGGGAGGGTTGATTATTAAAGTATTCTCTGGTGAATAAATCTCTTGCATTTTTCATATCAGTTCGCAACAGAGGCCGCAATAAAGAAAATAAATATGTCCGATTCACGCTTCCTGCTAGGGAATTTTAAATTAGTATATGAATATTTGAGCTTCCTCGTGTTTCTTCTTTTGGAGCAGCTGTAACTATTTTATTTGATTGTGGACAATTTTCTTTTCAATTTATTTTTTCAATACATCTAGTAAAAACTATCTACAATCTAATGGAATTTAAAAGAAGGCTAAAAATCTATACTGGAGCAAAAATTAAATTTAGTTACTTAACTCAGTGCTTAGATATTCTAGTATACGAGTTAAATAGCAATTTGAGCTCCTTCTAAAACTTACGAACTATGAAAAGCGTATAACAAAGATGAAATAGAAAGAATAATTATTCTTTCTATTAAATTCCTTTTTCTTTGTACAAAGTACTTTACATTACTCAGAATTATAACCTCTATTTCCAAACATTTCATTTAATTTAAATAATCCCAAATAAAAAAGCTAGTATACATTTTTTTTTATGATTATCCAATGTGTTTATTTCATTTACTTATTTACACAAATATTTTTTATCTTAATTAAATTGAAATATACAATTGAATTAAATTGTTCTATTAATAGGATAAAATCGATATAAATGTAAAAGTTATGATTCAGACGTCACAAGGATATAAAAGAAATAGTGATGGAAAATGTCAACAGGTCGAAAAATAGACTTACGTTTCTCATTTACGTCATACTTATTGGTGAATAATTGATCAATTTTTATATCTGAATGAATCAGTAAAGTGTGGAGTATTAATTTAATAAAATATACACTTGAATTAACTCAAAAATTAAAGGAGCAGCAATATAAATAAATTCCTTTTGTTTTTAATGATTTTTTATTTCATTTGGTTCAAACCCTACACAAGAAAGTCGAAAAATAGTTATTAGGTACTAACTTTGTGAATCAATATATCGAAATTTTATTGTCCTTGTACTTGTACCATGTATATATAATTGTTTGGATTTTTCCAAACCTAGAGAATCCATTATCTCTAATTTAAGTTTGAATATATATCTATATTTAGTCACATTCGTGGAAATACGTTAATTGTTTGTACTCGTACATACACTTTCTTGTATGACCTTAAATTAACATACCCGATTTTTCGCATTTAAATAATTGATATCTACCTACCTATTATCCTGCTATTTAAAATTCTCTTTTCTTTCTTTAACGCACTTTACATGTTACTATTTACTAACTATCGGTGTTTTAATTTTAATTTCTCATGCTCTCATCCAGGTTTGAAACTTTGTGTATAGTAAGAAAGAAAGATACGCAATTAATTATCACACCGACTTTTCCTTTCTACTGTTAGAAACATCTATTGAATTCAATTTTCAATTTTTAGCCATCTCAAATGCAATTATATTTAATGATTTGCTGTAAATTCTATGCTATCTAATAAAAATGATATTAAAGTTGAATAAAATCAATAATATCAATAACAAGGTGTTAATATTTTTAGAATCGACATATCTGCTATATATAGATGTAATGTGCTCTGCACATGGGATAAACTTGTTTACAAAAATTGTATAAGTAAACAGTTCATTTTATCGACAATCATATAAGGCAATACGATATTTTTATAGTGGTGAATAGAAATTTATTTATTATATATTGAATAAACAAATTTTGCTCAAGTTTATATCATTATCATCGGGATAATAATAACATCTTAGGTATCTACATTGTACATCAAAGCAAGGAGGAAAAATAGAAGAAATGGAGACATTAGAAAATTTCATTGAAAATAAATAAGCAATATAACATTTGTTTTTTTGAAAACAAATATACCATAAATAAAACTTATGATTTCTCAATTTTATTGCGTTTTCTCAATTACCTTAACCTTGCAAATTTTAATTGAAGAAGAAACTTATAAAGCAAAGCGAAATGTTTGATAGATTTTAATCAAATCTGTAGGCATTTTAATAATCTTAATATAAACATTGTTAAAGGAGTGTTTCATTAAAACATTATGATAGACAACTAAAACAAACCAAAGGCACTTTAAAGATTTACTTGCAATTTAATGCATTAGAGATATATTCAGGAATCTATTACACTTCTACATTTACAAAGTTTCAAAAGATTATAACCATTTTAGTGGCTCCACGCCTCTGATATTTAAAGTTGCAACTTTGTAGAAACTAGACTAGCAAGGATGATATCCATTTAATAAAAGATTCCTTTCTTACAAAAGTATTACACACTATTAAACTAAAAAATGTAGTACTTTTCAGGTTAAACCTCATAAAAAAATAAGAACAAAATTGGTTCAAGTGGAATTGTTATGGTGACATCCTTATCGATTTGAAGTTCCACATGGAATTAAAATAATTGAATGAGATCAATAAAATGAGGCCAAAATAAGAAATCCAATACAACTTCAGATAATTATATGAATTTTTGTAATATTTATTTTATTCGCTGGAATTTCACTATAAAAGTTTTATATTCATGTAAAACCATTTATCACGTCAACCTGAAAATGTTTCCCGCATAAAATACTGCGGTTTATAAAAATGCATTATGCAGAAGCTCGAGAATGCCTCGCAAGAGTAATTCGTTTTGCAGCGACTGGGTTGCTACATCAGAATTTTTGTAAGATCTTTTAGCCTCCTAAATATTTTATAATCACTATTTTAAAATAGCTGTTATTTTGATTCAATTTCGCGTTGGTTGCCTTTATTTACCTCGTTTAATGATATTTGACCTTTGCAACTTTTACTTTTAAACATAATAATTTGTTTTTGTCGAAAGGTCAGGTTATTTATTTCAGTTTCAGTGATTAAGAGAGAAAAGGTCAGGGAGGGTAAAATATATAATTAATATTATTCTTCACCTAAAATGTTTAAGATTTAATCATTATATCAAATAAAACAATCTTTTGAATGTTTGGAAGGGGTTGATGCGAAGCTTTCAGCCGAAATCACTAACACGCATTTTGTCAATAGCAAACCCATGTAAAGGTGCTGTCGAATAGAAGATAAATGTTTCGCTAAACTCGGCAGACGTTGAGTAAACACGAACACAAGGCTTGTCAGACACCATTCGCAGTTCCTTTTCACAATAATTAAGATATTTAATTGGATCTAAATAATTAAATGCATCCATGGGGTTAATTAACAATTTTGTTTGATCTATAAACAGGATAATATTATAATTGTTGCTTAAAGGCTTATCATGAATAACTTACTAATTATCTTCACCAAAGGAGGATTCTAATCTTCAAATTTAATATTTCCGAATATATTTCAAATTATGAAATTTAAATGAAATTATATTTCTTTTTTATAGCAAAGAACGTTTTCATTCGCAATTTGAAAATTAGAAGCTTTACGCTCATTACTTTTCAATTTCACGTAATCTTTGCCCTTTGGATGTAGATAAAAATTTCTAAAAATTCAATAATTCAAGAATTATAATTCTGGTTCTAGAATAAAGAACTTCTACAATCAGTTCAAAAACGGTTACCTATTGGGTATTATCTGATAAATTTCCGACAACCAACTTCCCGACGGCTAGATTCTCGACAGCTAAAATCAACTTCTCAACAAACCAAAATTCCAAAAAACAATTTCGGAACAAGTCAAAATTCCGACGGCCAAACTACACACACACACACACACACACACACACATACACAGTCCCAAGAAAATTAATTTCCTGACGAACTAAATTGCAAAATCCGGCTCTTTATTTAGTAAATTTCGTCCTTCTCTTAAATTCTTTTCGCGATTTGAATTTTTAATAAAATTTAAATATTTATGAAGAAGTTGCTTCCAAATCCTAATTTCAAGAATATTTTCCGTGATTTTTGTTTACAACACATTCGCAACGTGCTACATTACGTCTTTTTGCCCGTTACACCAAAAACATAATTCATATTTAATTTAGTTCAGTATACATACACACTCTCCTTCTATACACAAAAATAAACAACTCTTTGCAAAAATAAAGCAAATTACATGAAAAATATCATTGCCAAGAGAAATATGTTTTACATGTTACTAAAAAATATTACGACGCGATAAAAATAATAATAGGGATAGGCCCAAAACAAAATTGTTCCCCATTTAAAGCATATGCTACCGTAACCATTTTTAAGATTAATATTTTTATATGGCTGTAGGGGAGGAATTTAAATGAAGATTTTTTTACCGTAAATAAATATTGATCTAAATTTTGACATTAAGAAATTCAACCCCAAATAAAATGCCAAGAAGTTTGTTAATAGGGAAATACAAGGGAAGCTGATGGTGTGTGGATCCCTATGGAAATGTATCTACCCTCCAAATATTACCCTTTCATTGCATAATGCATATATGTATTAATTATAAAACAGACAGACGGATGGTGAAGTCATTAATCTACACAATCCAAATAATAACAGGGGAAGTAAAGTAGAATAAAGCATGTGCATAGGTGTATTTCATAATTTAACATTCAAAGTTAATCAAAATATTTTAAACAGGAAGGTTTAGGGTTTGCATTCCTATATCTAAATTTCTCTTTGATAAGTGATGATGGTTTCTCTTATTACTTGCACAATGCAAGTGCAGACCCCATAGAACTACAGACACCCTATGTTTCAAGATCAAGAGGAAATAGATAGGGAAAGGTTTTTCAACTTTACCCCTAAGCAATTCATACATCTATCGGTTATTGACCCTTGCACTCCCTATTATAATACAATGGATTAGGGAAATCTTTTAATTTCTTTAAATGCATCCTTAGAGATTTTCAGACTCCCCTTCTTATCAACACGAGTTTTTATATTTAAATTTAAAATCATTATAATTGATTGAATGATGAAACAAATGTTTCGAAGTAATTTGTCTTTAGAGTTTTACTTACGTTTAATATTTAACTTTAGTGTAATTTAACAGTATTTTATAGTTTAAACTTAAAAACATTCTAATATTTACAAAAAAGTAATATTTTTCCAAACTAATCTTTTATGTAGAATATGTATAAAAATATTTTCATATACATATTACAAGTGAAATAAATAAATAACTTACATTTCCGGATTATTAAAGTGTAGAAGTATGAGATTAAATTAGTTGTGGAAGTTTTATTGCAATGCAACGACAGATTTAGACTTTAGTAATAATTTACGTGTGCTTCAAAGGATTAGTAATGCAACAACAAGTATAAAACTTAATGTTCGAAGTTGTTACTTATATCAAAGCCAAAGCTCTTGAGATACAATTCGATAGAAGTATCGTCATGGAGATATCGAGCATTTCCCAGTTGCATCGAAACGCAATTCAAATGATTAAGTACAAAGTATGTGCATTCAAAGATTTCCTTTTCAAGTTTAGATTGATTTGCTTTCCACAAACTGGAAAATAAAAATAAAAATTATAAAATTGAAATCGAATAACTTTTTCCAGGATATGGTTTCACAAAAGGTTCGTTAAAACATTCCCCTTAGAATTCGGTATACAAATTAAAATGTAAATATAATGGAAAATTTCCATAAAAAAAATAAAATGCCGTTAATTTTCGATATTACCGAAAATATATCAGTTTTAGAAATATTTTATTTCGATCCGCCTTGATTAATTACATATCGGATCAAAATATAGTATGATTTAAATGTTGTGCTTATCAGATTAAATTTATTTTGTTTTTAGATGTTATTCCTAATTATCCTTCTTAATAAAAATGTCCTTTACATATGTCTTACCTTTATCTCATGGCCATATTGGAACCTTTCTTAAAATCTGTAAATAAATACTGCACAAATTGGAAATATAGAACTATTCAATCAATATTTTCTAATTATTTTGAATAATTTTTGTTATTTTTCTGCCAATTATTTCTTCTATGCAAACTCGTGCAGATTACATGCTAATCTTGCATTGCCTAAATTGCAATATGCAACGATTTATTAGAAAATCCTTCTATAAATGTTTACGCTGCAATCAATTCAATAAACAAAAATAATGAAAGTCAATATGTTTATCTTTTTCATCATTGTATTATTAAATTCCTTTCACTTACAAAAAATAAAAATTTAATTTCCGACTTTCATTAAAATAAATCCTAAAATTACTAAAGGACTCAGGGAGTAAATTGGTATAATTCCTTATGTAAATTGGAAATTAGGGAAATAATCACGAGAAATTTTTATGTAAAAATTTCATGAGAGAATAAATTATACTACTAAAACTTTTGCATGAATATTAAAATTTAATTGGATGTAATTACCATATGTAACATTTTCCAATTACACTCAATTTTGCGATAGATAAAGAAAACATTAAAATATGTTTTAATATAAAAGTTAAATAAACATCCAAAAATACGACATGTAATATTTTATTATTTAGATGCGTAAAACTTTTTCTAAAAACTTCTTTCAAAACTTCATTCTTGTTTTATATTGAAGTTTCCTTTACAACCATTTTTTGTTGATAAACTCACTGGGCATTTTTAACAAGTAAAAACTACGGAAACAAAAATGATAACTTGAAACTAAAGAAACTTTTCTTCGAATAATATTAAAATAATAAAAATTATTCACAAAACAAAACGCAAAATATTTATCGGCCTCGTAATCTAAGAAGTAGTAGCGTTCTTGCTTATCTTGGATGCTGGATTCAAACCCGGAGAAAAACCAGTAGCCATGCGAAAGCATTAATTGAAATTTCTTTTTTTTTTGTCATTTTGAGGAATAATGTTATAGATAAAGTAAAAATTGTTATAATTGATTGAAAATGTATCGATTAATGTAACAAACGTGTTTTAAAAGTGAAGAAGTTTCCTTTTCCCCCTTTTTAGCTTTTAATAAAATTCCCAGATTTGTAGCAAAAGAATTCTTTTCCATGTGTCATGTTATTTGTACCCTGCAGGTCTCCTCCCACTTGAACTAGATTAATGATAGAAAAACCCCCTCATGTTTTCCTTCTCCATGGCAACACAACTTTGTTGCTGAACTGATTTCTCATCTGCGGAGACCCAAGAAAATTAATCAAACCATGGTCTCCGATGAATCACTCAACATTTTTATCCTAATATGTACAAAAGAAATTAGGTAATTCTGAAAAAGTAGAACGGGTAGAATAAAGCCATTTTAATTAGGTTAATGGTGCGGGTGAGTTTACCCGGATGAAAATGCGTAGAAGAGATAAAATTGGGGAAAATTCTGTGTTCTTAGGGGTGTGTTTATATGTGCTGCCATCTGCAAAGGGGTCTCGTTTCGAGTATGTTAATGAAATTGAGGTGATTATTGTTTACCTGCCATCCTTGTAGAAGTAGACTCCTGTCAACCGTTCTAAGCCACATGACAGCATCTCCAGCTTGGAAGTCTCTTAGTCTATAACATTTCGCATGTAAATACATGCCGAGACATTTGAGAAGTTCGGACGTGGACGCCTGTATAACAGTCTTCTTGGGTGCACATGGAACCACTTGGTTCTGAACAGAGTTCTGTTGGCTGATAAGAGCCTGTTTGTTGCTTAATTTATCGCAATTCACATGGTGATTTGTATTGTTATTCGCGTTGTTCACCCGAACTATATCCAAACCGATTGTTGATGAACCTAAACTTTTCGAATTGGAGTAGTACAAACCCTGTTTGTTCTGTTGTATATTTTTGTTTTTATCAACCACCGGATTTATGTTATCTACTAAAGGTTGCCGATAAACTGTAACATTTTTATTTTTGTTGTCGAGCTTCTTCTTGTTGTTATTTGTTGTCGAAAATCTTTTCCACGATAAAGCGTTTATGAATAAGGAATGTTTCTTGAGGTTCTTCTCCAATGCGTTCTTCTCCGAGATGATTCTAGCATTGTCGTTATTGTTGATGTTGTTTTGTAGGTTGTGATTCGTCGAATTTGTTATATTTGCGTTCGGTTTGTTTTCGCGGTTCTTCACATTATTTAACTGTTCGTAAGAAAAATTGTTAAGGGTGAAATCACCGTTCGAATTGGCTGTATATACCGGGCGGCGTTCGCGCGGCGAAAAACTTAGCACAGTACCCATTTTCGAGGATGTGTTATTACCCACCCGAAATGGCAGTAGTGTATTTAGAGCATGTTAGCACTGCACTACGAGTACCCGGACTGTAGGGTGGACCAGGGTCGATTTCGGAGGGTGTTAAGCGCCGGCGCTAAGTTACCTAGCAACCTTATGATGTCACAAAAGATCAATACTATACTACCCCTTACACGATCAGCAGGGGGTGGATCGTAAGGGGTTGTTTGCAGGAATTTACTATGGGAGGGTGAATATTTATAGTTGTGCCATTCCGATGCTAGTATATCGTTCAACCACTTTTCCACCCACGTGTCCACTGCCTTCGAACACACACCAAATTTCATAACTGTACTCAATCACACCCATAAAAAATAAATGGTCTATATTTATAGACCTTTACATTTACTAAACATATCAGCCACTAATATTAGAAAATCATCTCTTTTTATGGTGGGTGGATATTATTCTTCATAAAATAAAAATAGTACAAATAACTTCCGTGGAAATTTTTATTATTAAAGAGGGAAATTCTGCTCCGGTACCTTAGCCTTTCAATTTCATGAATTATTCAAGTTACCTGAAATTTTATCTAATAACATCTCGCTCATTTTCATTTTCATTAATAATTTTTATAGAATAAAATAGAGTGTCTATCTTAATTAAAACATCCATAGCATTGGACCTTCCATTTCCACATAAGGTCAAAATAATTAATTATCAAATAACTGGGCATACGAATACTACTCTGACTTTAAGTATTTTGCAATAGTATAATAAGGGTTTTCACTTTTATTATTTTAGTACCATTATCCACATTTTTTTGTGTAACTAAATATTCAACTAAACAACACAAATATGCTTTTCAAATGCAGATCCGTAGAATCAATAATTCTTTTTATACACTTCTCAACTTTGAAATTTTTGAAAAGTTGCTTAAAGTAAATATTTTCCGTCATCCTGTAATTAATTAATTCCTCATGGAAGCAAGGTGTAACGCACTGTAACGCAGCGTAGATTCTGTGTCTATCTTGATATCCAATAAAAAAATAATAATACTGAATTTTATACAAGTTACTTATCAAAATGCAAAAAACTGCAATTCTAAACACTGATGATAAAAATCCGTACAATTATCAGAATGAATTTGGAAATGAATTATTTTATTTTAGTTTTACAAAGAAATTTCTTGATTAGCAGCAAGTTTATTTTCAATTAAAACTTAAATTTCTCTTCATTCACCTCATAATTAAAATCTTAAAACTGGAAGGTTAATTATAAAGTAACCGTCAAATTATATAGAATTTTCCTGAAGTATTTCAGTATGCAAATTCCGAGATCGCCTTTGAACATTCATAAAACTTCACTTAATGGATTAACATGAATTTAAGGTCCACCTGGTGGTTGCAGTTATTTACATAGAATTAGTAAAAAGTTTGCTGGCGTTACTTGAAGATATATGTACGTCTGGCAAGTTAATCATTTATGGTAAGATATGGTATATATGTTAGGGAAACTCGGTGCAGTCTATGAATAAACCAAAAGAAAAACGGAGTTAATATTAAAGTTGCTTCTATATAACATGACTAGCATTAAAGAAAAACTTTATTTTTGTTTTAACTGGAATAATAAAATAAATTTTTATAAAGAGATGTTTACGATGAGTTTATAGTTTGAATTTTGCTTTTATACCATGAAAATAGGTTATTAAGTACTGCACTACAAAATGTTTATTATTCACAAAAGTTATATTTTTAATAAATTAAAATTTGTCACCTGTATTATTGCAAATGGCTGTAAATTTGATGTGGGAAGAAATTTACTTCGCGTCCTTTTCTATATGTCCCATATGAAATCTAATTTAAAAATAATTTTCATGCTTCCATAATATATAATCTTGTTAAAACAAAACGCTCTAAAGTTTTTAAATAATCAAACAGGAAACAGGAAATATTTAGGAATTAAAAGACAACATAAATTTAATAAGTTTATTATCTAATACAATTAGTTTACTTATAAAAAACTATAAACTAATGCCGTACACTCAAATACCAAACAATTTAATTCGTCTTGTTTTTCAGAAATTTAATACTGCTTTCAAAGATTTTATAAAGGAATTTTGACAAGCGATAAAAATGTAGAAAAAACATATTGAAACTCAGAAAAAGTTCGTTCAAACACAAATCAAAGACTCGTAGAAAACTGGAAAGAAAAAAACATTAATTGAAGAAAAAACGATGTTGAGGAAGGAAGGAGACTTAGTCCATTTCCTTTGGTCAATTTGTGTTTCTCAATTTCTTGTTCTTTTTTTCCAATTAATGTAAAACAAAAAAGGAACAGCCAAGCAATTCAAGAAAAAAACAAGAAGAAATGACGTCGTTACAAGAAGAGGTTCAAAATGTGAGAAACAGAATGATTGAAAAAACAAGCAAGAAAATAAGGTATTATAAGAAAATGAAGAGGGAATGCAGAATAGAATGAATAAAAAAATAGCCAAACTTTAAAATTTTGTGCCATTTCTAAACCAATTCATATTATAGAAAAAAATGCATTACAATGTTACAATGTCCATAAATGACATTACTTCATTTTTTTATAATGTAATAATGAAATTGTAAATGAAGCAAGGAAAATAAGTCGTGATGTAAGAGTGAAGGAGGAAAAAATAGGAAAAAGTATGATTGAACCAATAATTGACAGCTTCAACGTTGACATCTGTAAATAAATTTAATGAACGTCCGAAAATGAAATTTTGTTGTAATTTACTTACGAATGGATATTGATAACTGATCAGCAGCGTTTTTCCTTGATTCTTAATTACTTAAATTGTATCAATCGTCGATTGTAGAAATGAAACTTTTTCCATAATAATGGTGGTTTAGACGCTTACAATTTTTTCCATTTTTGGAATTTATCTTCTTAATTTCCTCTACATTTTCTTGTAACACCGTTTCCCCTCGCTTTTTTCTTCAAAAATTCTGTTCTTCATCTTTCTCCCTCTTCTTGTAATGCCACCTTTTCCTGTTCATTTTCTTCAATTGCTTGTTTTTTCATTTTTCCTTCTCCAGAGGAACCATGTCTTGTCTTATTTTCTTCATTTATCCTCTTAATAAACATTGGTCTTTTATCCACTTTCTTCTTCAATGTGTTTTCTTCTCTATAGGTTCTTGCTTTTAAAATTTTTATCGCTTGCTGTTATATACATGTTTCTTTGATTTACTCCTTTAGCAAATTTTTAAAGGCCTTCAAAGCGATCATTTTGCTTGCAATGGAGCAGAACAAAATGAATTGAAATGAATTCGTTTAGTGTGAAGGGCACAATTGTTTGACAACTTTTGTTTTTTTTTGATACATGACCACTAGATATAACTTTATTTAAATGTTTATTAAAGTAGGCAAAACAGATTAGGTAACCCAATATACATAAATGTAAAATTGAAATATGATAACTAAAAAATCACAAAAAATACCAATAAAAAATCTGAAGTGGCCTCCTCACATATTTGTATTGATGAAATGGTAAAATATTTAATTGGTAATAATGTAAATTAATTGAATTTTAATTAGATATTAATTAAAGAAATTTGTAATTACTAAACGCACTCGCACTAGACCTTCTAAGTGTATGCTCAGGTGCCGGTGTAACTTATAAAATATATTGTATGGTAAATATCTGGTCAACTTTGTAGCTTTATTCTCAAAATAAAATATACTCTATAAATGGAAGAAAATCACTATGCTATTCTTTAAAATAGTATGTGGAAAGTAAAAGAAAGTACAAGAAACCTAAACTGGCTACTGTAATTTTAATCCGATCCCGGATAATTAAATGTGAATAGTTCATCTTCCTCGAAAATTCGGAAACATACTAAGGAAAGCTACTACGTAATGATGAACTCTGTGTATGAGTTTGAATTAATTTTCCAGTACATTAAACTTGCCGATCTTTAATTAAATAATTGCAGCAAAATGCCCTTGTATATTAATATCAAATTTTAATTATAAATCACAAAAAGGTTTTTCAATTTTCTTTGTGATTCTCCATTTGTTTCCAGCCGTAAAAAAAATTATCTTAAAGTGAGCTTCATCCATCCAGATTAATTGATGCCGGCAACTTAATACATTTTAACCATAACATTTGTTCATTACTTGCGAAGCGCTGCTAAAATATTTCCCCAACCAATTAACGCACGCACCAAATTCAACCCTGAACAAAAATAAACTCTTAATTATGATTGTACCCCTTTAGAATGAAAATTTAAAAAAAAAAGTAGTAAGGCGCGAGATAGATAGCTCCTATCTGGTATTAAAACCTATTGACCGATTGGGGATTGCGGTAAATTGATGAGATCTCACAAGGCGAGTAAAAATGGGGTTGATATATTTCTCCCTTGGAAAATTGTTTTTAGAGTGCACGATCAAGTTAAAATCGTAAAATGTAATTGTTGTGACGGGTTGTCTGGAATGAAGTTGATTAGAGAAAACAATGCATAAAACTTTTATGGATTTTTGAAAATTTTAATAAAAAATGAGGAAATCGTTTGGGGATGACTTTTTTTATTTTATTTATGCGCGACAAATTTAAAATCGATAGTTTTCCCATTTGTGGGGGGTATGTGCAAAGTTAAATCGATAATGTTTTCATTAAATGCGTAATTTTCTTATATGGAAAGGAATATATCTAGAATTTAATATTTAAAAGGGAGAGAAAGGAGTAAAATGGGCTATAAAAAGGGGTGAATTATTGTTATTGGAGTGCATTTCGGACTTTTATTTTAAGGCACTTTATAAATTTTTAATAATTACAGGATTAAGAAAAAAACCAACTTACAATCTTTTTTATTGCTATTATAAGAAGGTATTTAGAAGCAAATTAAAAAATATAAGATAATGGAAAAAATCTTTACTTTTGATTTATTGCACCGTTTAAGGTTATGTAATTGTTAACACTTGTCAATTATGATTTTATAAAGTAAAAGTTTTAACATATACTCTGCTTTGTTTGAAAATTATTTCGTAATTAAGTTAACTCGCTAAATTGTTATAATCCCTTTTAACATTTCAAATCCATTGATCATTTTTTTAAATGTTTTATTAACATAGAATACGTTGCTTTTATCTTTTAACATAATTTGCTTATTGCTAATTAAATATAAATAATTTTGTTGAAATTAGAGAACTTCTAATAAGCACTAAAAAGTTTTTTGTACTCTGAAATTAATGCTTTGGGTAGTTTGTACAACGTAGTATATTTATTTGGTTAATTTTCTCACCCTTTATTATACTGCACAATAAAATTAACTGTAATGTTATTTTGGATTTTATTGTTTGTATAGTTGAAACTTGAGTTAATTAATCTTCTTACTGTTTCAATTAGTAAATTTCATCAATTAAGTGCACCCTCTCATTTATTATTATCCAGCTAATTATTTAAGTTAGTTAATGCTAACATACACACCCTCCTCATGTTATATAATATGAGATAAAACTTTAACCCAAATATTAATTCCAGTTTAAAAGGCAATGTCTAAATTTAACATTTGTAGATGTGCTTGTGATTATAATTTGTGTTTGTATAAAGGGTGGCTAATTGTGAATATATTAGGTAGATTTTAGGTTTGTTTAATGAAATTTATACTGTGGGTACAAAGAAAATTTGATCAAATGGAATTTTGTCATGGTGAAATTTTAATTAAGAAAGCAAAAAGTATGCTATAAATAGATTTTTAGAAAGAAGCCTTCAATATACTAAAATTTTTAAAAATTATTTTCTCATGTAGACGAATATGACAAATAATTTTTATGCAAATCATATGGTTTTATTCATATTTTGGTTGTTCATTGCATTTTCTAAATAAAACCTTGAAATTTCTATTTTAGGCCACAATTTTAAAATTCAAAATAGTTAATGTCATAAATATTATTGTCTTATCACTTATTTATTTTAAAATCCCCTTTGAGTATTTGTTTTGAAAATATTTTGTGTGAAACGTGAGCAATACAAAAGATAATTTTTAGATAAGATGATAAAAATCCACATTTCGTAACTTGCAGATAGGTATTGCTTTAGATATTTTTAAATATACAATATTTATTACTTTTGTTACAATCGCTTTCAATTACTTTATTAATATATATATTTACATGATAAATTTAATTAAACATTAATTTTTTTAAGTAGATTTTGTTTAACATTAAATCATCATAAAAATAAATGACTTTAAAAAGCAAAGATTTAAAAAGTTTTTATTACTAAAATATCTTTCGACATAATTTTAAAATATAATTCTTTTTTAAACGTTCGTAAAAGTTATATTGATTTGTAGATTTAATTAATAAACTCAAAATGTTCGATTTACAATATGCAACCATGTTTACGTAGAAGTTAAAATATTGCTATAGCTAAGAACGGTTTTAAATAATTTGAAATTACATTTTTTCGCACGGAAAACTAAGGACTTATAAAAAGCAAAATATAGTAAACTAAATCACAGATTATTCTATTTTAAGAGTTAAAATAGAACGTGTGTTTATAAAAAGTTGTTTAATTTTTTTAAGCGACTATATAATAATGAAATTTTCTATTATCTCCTATTTCTATTTATCTGTTTATACATATACAAAGTAGCAGATCAAATATTGGACCGCAATGAACTATCATAAACGTATCTACTTATCTCAAGTAGTTTATTCTGGACTTAATAAGTTACAAGTATGGTATAACAACTCAACTTTAATTAATAAAAATTCTGTGTGTTATTTAAACTCGAAGGTTTGCCTCTTAGTTTTTTAAAACCTTTGAGTATTTATTCGTAGATTGCAATTTACTGTCCAAAAATTGTTTTACTTTGGCTAAAAGTTCAAATATTTCGAGATTTTTAACGATTTATAACGTTTTATTTATTTTCAAATTTCATTTTGGTGTTTTTAAATATATTTGATAACAACTCGTTACTAACAGTAAATAACGGACACCCTAATACAGATACAAAACAATCTATTCTCATTTCATAGAAACATTGGAAAAAAAATCAGTTAAAAACAAAGGCATAACTTTGAATAGATACGCAACATATTGCGCCATAAATCAAAAAATTTTTTACTTGCGAATTATTAGCATTCATGTATGTAAATTTATTAAGCGCCAACTATAAAATATTAGTCATCATAACACAAGCATTTTGCAATTGATTCAAGTGAAAACCTGCTCTCCCACAATAACTTTTCATTGTGATATCTAGGAAATGTTTATGCTAATATTGCTTAAAAGTCATAAGTTGATATGGGCTCGATGCTGAAGGCGATACCTGCGTGCGTTTCCATTTAAGATACGTTTATATTTCATTTCGTAGATTAGATATTTTAGTTCAAAGCTATTACACATACAGAGATATTATTTTTATTCGTTCACAAAGTAACAGTTTAAATACACATAAAGTTGCTTTATAAGCTTTAAATAGCCCCACTTGCTGGAGGGTTGGAATTCATTTGGGTCAATACACTTTCCCAACAAGAGTAATAATAAATTTTATTAATAAGCGTTTCTAAAATTACTTTAATTAACACCGCTGGGGTTAATTTATGAGAAATATTGAAAAAATAAATTAGAATAAAACATTTATAAACTAATTCTGTCGGAAATGAATGAAACTACGCAAATTATTTTATTTTTCAATAAAAATGATGCTACTAATTACGAATTTTTATTGAGTTAAACATTTTGTTAGCTGTCAAGTAAATATAAAACACGTGTAAATGTCCAATTACATCATATCATTCGTGAAATTCCGTAAAATTTATGCATGTGGATAAATTCTTATACAAAACAATATTTACTAGAATTATGTGTTTATATGTTGTATTTTTAGAATCTTTGTTTATTTAAATTAATTTGTATATAAAAAAAATCAATTATGTGTTCTGAAATTTTTTAAAGCAAAAAATTTAATCCAGAAATCAAGCTTTTAAACAATTTTACAAATCCGACTCTATTGATATTTTGTTTCTTATTTTTCCAAAATGTTAATATGTATTTGGTATTCCAGACTTTTATATATTCTTATTATTATTATTATTATTATTATTTGTTATTTATTGCTACTTGAAGAAGCTGATGCTCCGATGGAAGTTAAAAAATCTCTTTAAAGACGTTTTTCGATATAAATATTGCCCTTCGTTAGTGCACGTGTTGACATGTTCATACCCAATTATTTGTTAACAAACATTTCATGCACGTGTAAGTTAGGGGATAGAATTTCACAATCAAAATATGTAAATAAACTAACGAGTCCAATTTTATCCGATATTTCAGTAAAAAATTCTTCTATATAATCGCACACGAGTCAAATAATTGTATCCACTGCGGAAATTAAAAGTACATATTGTATTACAAAAATAAAATACTTAAAAATTTATCTCCACTTCATATAAACAAAACAAACATTCTCATTGTTATAATAAAAATTCATTTTTAAATTTCTTACAGTTACAAACCGTGAAGAAAAACAATAAAAAGTTCACGGTAAACCAGATGACAGTATGTTAATGGTAATCTTGAAGTCTAATGGACGATTAAACTCACATTTTATTGGTTCTCTATTGATTTAAAGTCAAATTTAATATGCAAATTGTATAATTATCAGGAAGTAATTGCGATTTTAATTATTCGAATTGTTTCTTATACCTATTTCTAATAAAATTGACATTTTGAAAATATTTGCATTATTAATTTAACTGTCACTACTTGCTAATAGCAAAGTAATTACCTCTATATATCTGCAGCAAGACATTTTGCTTGTAATTCAATAATAGTATTTTATACTATAAATTGCACAATGAAAAATTTTAGAGTACGAGTAAAAGTTTAGAAAACCAGAACCCTGCCCGAGTTTTCTAAAGGACAAGTGCCTTTTAAAATCGTTATGCATGAATTGTATATGATATTTTTTCTACTTTGCCCAATTTTTGTTGATTTTTACATAAGTTGGCCGCACTGTAAATGTTATTGACAAAATAATTCAAATAGGTTATGTATATATACGACAACACCGAAATCTTATAGAAGTGATGTTTTTTCACACAAATACTTATAAATTGCTATTAAGATTTATTCTGGTTCACAACAATACCTTATTTGCAATCTCCCCGATGATTTATCATCAATTAAATACCTGTCTCATTTGATAAAACATCAATCTGACTAAAACTGACGGTGATAATTGCGTTAAATAAATTTAATACAACAGCGAAACGTAAAAGGTCGGATGCCATAATGGGGCTATTATGAAACCCGTTTGAGTTTCGTAATGAATATGTTACGATTGCATAGTACAAAAATAAAATTAATGCAGGTATAGCAATTTTTGGGAGAAATTATAGGCACATGCAAATTGAAAGAATTTTAATCAATTTATTAAAATAAATTCAGCGAAATTTAAAATGTAAAGTAATTCAAATTTAAATATTTACGTATTTACAAGATTTGATCTTTAAGTCTCAGGAAATTGTATAAATTACTTTAGCACAATACTACAAAACAAATACCTACACATTTGCAATTAAATTGAATAAATAAATGCGTCAATTGTTACATTCACTGTTTTTAATAGGCTACGCATTAAAATAATATTGTGATTAATTAGTTGAAATTTTGTGGATTCACTTCGTATAAAAATCGTTATCAATTAAACAATGTTCAAAACCTTGAATTTTATTAATTGCGTATTTGATAGTGGGCTGATCCGTTACCGCAAAATAATTACGATAATGCGTTCGTAATGTAATTGAAAATTTATTTTGCATTCGGTTGTAATTTATGTGGAATTCCTGCATTTGTTGTTGCTATATTTTTAATGCTCGTAATGTTAATGTAGTTTTATTTTGCGTTGCTTATTGATTTAATTAATTTTGACGCCTACAGCAAGAAGTCATTGAAATAATGAGATATATTACCATCATTTGGACATTAATAAAGATCTGTAACAAACAAGTCATTTTATGATATATTAGACTTCTTGGTTAATAAACAAACAATACTAACAATTGAAGTTTAGTTGTTATTGAAATGAGTTTGCACAAGTTTTTCTTTTTTAGTTTTTCAATATGCAATTTTACTTCTGCTTTTATAAGTTAAACATTACAATATTGATACGCCCAAAATTAACTTTAATATATGCACTTTTAATTAAATAAATAAATATATTCAAACTCTTTCAACTTTCATTTTAATTTTTTTGATAATATAATGTAATCTAAGAAATTAATGTTACATGAAATAATACTCGTAAATGTATACCAGAAAAATGTAGAATGACTCTGCTCGTAATATGCTGTTTTTATACATTTATTTGATTAGATCAAGGTATTTCAAATCTAAAATATTTACAAACGACTTAATTATTTATCGTAAACCGATCAAATTACTAATTAATTTCAACATTTATGAACCAAAGAACCAAGCAAAAAAGTTTTCTTAATAAATTCTATAGTACATAAGTAGTAAATATTTAATATTATTGCAAATTATAAAGATCGACTTTTTATTGCCTCATTTTCTTTGACAGCTTCCTACCAGTTTCTCATTGAGAAAGAAATTGATTACCAACAATCTACATTTAAAGGTCAGCAAAATTAATGCAAACTTCAAATCAATTTATTAAATAATTTTACATTATTTCCTTTTGTTAGTTACGTATGGCCTCGGTCCAATAAAACTTAATATGACGGGTAGTAAAATGATTCCATGGAACAAACCAAATAAAACTTCTAATAGAAATATTTTAAAAAAGGCTTGGAAGTTATAAGCTTCTGAAAATCCAAGCATAAAAATTGAGATTAGAGTTGATATACCTCCGTAGAATACAGCGGGTCCAATATTTGTAACAGTTTCCAAAACTCTATCATTTAGTGAAGTGCCAGATATTGTTAAGAAGGTGTAGCCGATGTGGGTAGAATAATCCACGCATAAACCTATAGCGAGTTGCAAACCAATACACGTTATTAAGTCGATAGTTAGACCCCATCTGTGCATAAATCCGAATACGTTAATCATGGAAAGAACTATGCAAACGAAGATCCAAAAACAGATTTGAAAATTAGCCACGATTAGGAAGGTGCACAGCATAACTACTGTTAAAGCCAGCCCCATATTTCTGTAGATTTCTCCTCCAATTACATCATCTATGATCCATGTTCCGAAAATTCTGGACCATGCACTTGAGAATCTATCACCAGTTGTGAAATTTGCATCGGTGGCTATTTTGACAATTTCTTTCATTGCAGGTATTTGTTCAGAATGCGTCTTGAACAAGACAAAAGTAAAATCCATTTTAGACATGGATATATCAGGGGCAGGTTTACCACATTGCAGATCCGTCTTGAATTTAAAGGTACTTTGATAGCGAGCACCTTTTGCACTAAATAAGAATTTTGAGAGGTATGTTTTGAATTCAGTATCGTTCAAGATTTTCATATATAAATCTTTGTGGAAATATTGTTCGACATAGTCGCGGAAAGGTTCCACCCAAGAAGTGATATCTGCAATTATATGCTTTTTCGATTTAATAGTATCAATCAAATAATGAATATTTTGAAATTCATGTGTATAATTTAGAGCTCCAATCAAAAGCATACCCTCATCGCCTTTCAAAGGAAAATGCAAGTCTTGCTGGGCATAAAATTGCCCTAAATAGGTTTTAGTAGGGATAAACCATTTCGGATCATAACGTTGCTCCAATTTGAAAACACCTTCGAGGCTTATTCCCATGAAGGCCATTGTTACAATAATAACAAATATTTTTCCTGGTAGGGTTAAAATAATTTTGGAGTAGATAGATTTAAAAATTTTCTTTGAAGTCATTGTTTGGCTTCCAGTTTCGGCTTTATGTTTATCATATTTTTTACAAAACAAGATTCCTCCTAGTTTGTTTTCAATACGCATTTGGTCTATTGTGAAGCAAGCAAGGAAGAAAGTGACCACAAACACTAAAGTTAGAAAGACTCCAATAGCAGCATAAATACAGAAAGATTGTAAGCAGGGGAGTTCTGTAAAGGAACCCACTATGAAAGCTAAAACATCGGTTATTGTGGTGATTGTGATTGATGTACCTACATGTTTTAGCATAATTCCGACTCTTTCAGATAAAGGTAGGAGCATTTCATCGGTGGTTAACCTCTCCCACCCAGCTATGATCACAAACATATCATCTACTCCTAGCCCTAGCAACAAAAATGGTAGGGAAGTATGTACTGGTCCATAAAATAAACCAAAAATAGCACATAAGCTACAGGTTAACATAAAAGCCATTCCAACAGAAAATAAGCTAAGTACTGCAAGGTAAACTCTAATTTCAACACAATTGAATTTAGAAATTACGAATAGCACGAATAGCAGCATAATTGCAATACCACAACATAGAATATCCAAATCTTGAAACATCACCCTCTGACTTATATCCGAAAAACTTCTTCCGGCAGCATAGTAAATAGCTAAATCTTTAGCATTTTTACTAGCATTCTTCATAATATTAATAAATTCTGCTTCCCATTCCAAGCACCCCTTGGAAGACCAATCATGTGTTAGCGTTTTAACATCCTTTGCAGAAATATTGTAATAAGTCATCCAAAATGTATTTAAAGATTTTGCAGAAACAATATGGCCACTTTTATTTCTATTTATTGTCCCCAATAATTCTTCATAATTCTTCCTAAATATAGTATCTTCTTTGTAGTTATTAATTTTCTCTAAAATATCTGCTTTGTTTAAATTGTTAATTAAAGTCTTGTTATTATTCCAAAGATCCAAAAGATTTACTTGAAAACATTCTTTATCCAAAGAATCCACTAATTTGCAATAAAATTTTGGACTTAAGTGGATACTATGATCAAAATTTTCGTTAGATATAAAAATCTTGAGCCCTTCATTAATCCTCGGAATTTTAAAACAAACGTCGGTCCATTTAACGCCAGTACTAGTAGCCGAATTATTCACTTTTTCACTTACTTCGTATAATTTTTGCATAACTCTAGGTGTTAACACATCATCGGCAACAATCTGCATTGTCTCTTTCTTGAATATGGTGTCAAAAGTATCCATTATCAACTCAGAATTTTTAATGAATGTCGATTGTTGCGGCAGCCACAAACGGATTGGATTTTTTTCTTGGTAGAACCGGAACATACCCAAGCCGAAAAGACTTACGATTATCAAGCAAAGGCCGACTGTAATAAATGGTCTGTTCGCAATACATTTTCCAAATTTATAAAATACCCCTTCTAAAGTTGTTACTACTAAATATGAGAACCATTCGTACCACTTGAATTTTACACCTTTGCTTTCAGCCATTAAAATTTAAGAGCGGGTTTACAAAAATCTACATTTAAGACATTTGTCTTTTTGACGTTTCAAAGGGAACTTAACCTACGTTACGAAAATTTGAAACAAGATAGAGATTTTTTGTTTTGTTTGTTTTATTTTGAACCAAATCTTATATAATCTGTAAAATATTTTGTTATACATATAAGAGTTTTGATTTAATTTTAAATTTAATGTATCAAAAAAACTATGTAATTTTTGCATTTATTTTTAGATATAACTACAGTAAACACGATGAAAATTCAGAAGAAACCTTTAGAAACAGAAAAAATTCTCTAAAGATATTTCGATGAAGAACTTCTTGGCTCCATTGAAGTGCACATTTGTTTATATCCAAATGCCTTTTCCTTTGAAAACAGGAACTTTATCCATTTCTATTCTTAAGATTCCCCTTTTGAGAATACTGATGATAAAACTTTATTTAGTTTTCCCCTCAAATTCTTTCATAACTTCTGTTTATAAATATTTTTTTTATATATAAATTGTACCGATAATGACAATAAGTTGTTGGTTTTCACTCTTAATGCTAACATAAGCACAATGTAATCGCAAAGAATGTCATTAGTCTGTTAATCAATTTTTCTACTGTTGAATTGTTCTTGTTCAATATAGGGAACCTTCTTTTAAGCCTGATGTGAATGTTTCGTTGTTCGAATTGATTAGAAATTTTTGAAAAACTACGTACGATTTAGAATCTATCGAACTAAACTTTAATAAATGAAGTATATACTCGTACTTCTAAAGAAACCTGGGAAAAAGAAAAACAAAGTTTGAATTTAGGGAAAAAAAGGTCACACAAATAATTTATTGTAGTATTCAAAATATTGATCTAACCGTTTGATAAAAAATATTTATCAAATTTGTGTTTACCTCTATTTTATGTTGTTTTTATCGCACGCACGAGGAATGAATAAAAACTTGATTGGTTTAGTCACCTGACTTTTAGAAATATTTATTTACTACGTTTTATATTATATAACTGTAAACAAAACGCTGTTTCATTAAAAATTGTAAATAATAAACAAGTTAATGTTATATTGTTTTCAATACAATTTCGGGAATTGTTAGTTAGAAATGCCAGGAACGCATTGTTAAAATTCTGCAGGATATTTTTTCTGCGTCATTTAAATTATCATGAAATAAAAACTTGATTCATACATTATCACTCCGCATATTTTTGTGTAGTACTTTCACTTTACATATTTTGGCTTATGATTCTGCATTTTAGTTTTTATCACTGACAATGAACTTTAAGAGATATGTTTGTTTCCCTGTTGGTAATTATAGCTACGTATTATCATGGTCCTGCATATGATAAGATCAATAAAAAATAATTTATATGTGTAATGTGTGGAATTGAATTTTAAGAAGAATAAAATTAAAAGAAACAAATATAACAGAAATATTGATATTAATGAATTTATTCTGTTCATACAAAAAAAAAATTAATGAACATCAATTATTTCAATCAAACTTTAACAAGAGGTGAGTAAACATGTCATGAATATGATTTTACTAGAAACTCGTAGTAAATAAATAGTATTATTAATATTATGCGTCGCGACGCCGGAGGCTACATATAATTATCCGATTGTACGTGCGGACCAGGGTGTATGCAAGCAGGAAACCAAAACAAAAACATGGAAAACGTGGCAGGCATGCGGACTTCCAATCTTTTGTGTGTACAATGCGGCACAATTTTAGAGTTTTTTTATTGGTGGGGATAGGTGCGTCGCTTTATGGCGCGAAGCGTCCTGTGGTGGGGGCTTATTTACGTCGCGAGAGGATATAATTCGCGTTCCGAACATATTAACGCGCCTGTCTCAACTAGACTGTATTTGAGTGAAAATTGTGCGGTGCATTTTCCATGTGTTCTTAAATCTCTACTGCCAATTAAATTACATATAAAACAAAAAGAAAATGTCAGCATCACCTATGGCGCGTCAATGTACTGAGAACAAGGCTATCCCCAAAAGGGTTCTAATTAGCGATCCCATGGATCTACCTAGTAATTATTCATCTACTCCTGGTGGAACATTATACTCTACAACACCTGGAGGTATGTGATGCAATACATATATTGTTTGAAGGGCATTGTTAACACGTGGAAAATCTCACCATATTGAGCCTCGCGATAAGAAGTTTTACTTACTTAAGATATCAACAAGATAAAAATTTGGACAATTTAATTCGCAATATTAATCTTATAATTTAAGATATTTAATTCATTTTTTCCAGATTTTTTTTCACAATTTATATTTAACTGAAATTTTTTATAAGCTTTGCATTTGAGCTTCTTTTTTACTATTTCTATATATTTATCACAGAATGAACAACAACTATTCATAGTATATATTTCAAACATAATTCACAGTTTATATTAATATTAATATGTAGCTCATGTTCCAACAGCTCTATCTTTGCAGAAGAAATCATCGCAGATATTCAAAACTCACTAAATGATATAATGTGGTCGGCAATTGGCGGATCGCGGTAAGTCTAAACCGCGAAAGGTGTAAGTCTGGACTGCGTGAAGTCTTTGAAAAAATCATTTGTTCTGGTAAAGAATGCAATTTGTGTGTAGATTGCATTTTTCGCAAAAAATTACGGCATGACCTTTTTTGTCGTCAATTCATATTCATGTTCCTATTTTGCCGTACAAAATTTTTTCATTTCTTTTTTTCTTGTACTCTCGCCTGAAACATTTTTCTTCATCCGGACCCCAGTTCAAATTAATTGCCGACCCCTAATGTAGAATATCAATATGGTTAATGAAGTACATTTCGATGGGTGGTATGAAAACTAATAAAACTCAATTTTCCTACAAAACTAAAATATTATTTTTCGTTAAAAAATATAAAAGCTGCTTTTTTTCGTTAAAAAAATAAAAAAATAAAAAACTTGGATTTCGTATAAAATTGAAGTTTTGTTATTTTTTTTTTCGTACCACCCATCCATTTATTCTATTTCAACAACCGCCCTTAATTTTTGATTAAATAATATTTGCTTCTTATTAAAACCCAAAGAATCTTAAATATCTTAAACCAATTAATATTTTATCTTAAAAAAAAAAGAAATACAAAGATGTGTAATTTCAGTTTATTTGACTGGGACAAATATATCAATAAATTAAAGATAAATGTTTTGTATCTATTATTATAAATTAATTGCTTAGAATTATTTGTTTTTATATCAAAATAAAAAAAATGCAAATGCGCAGTTACAGAAAGAGAAAATCAAACAAGTAACTTAGAAGAAAAACTATGTTTAAATTATCTATTCACCTTTCATTACATAAATTGTATCAAATCGACCTTGACCCTACATTAAATTATATATCACTTACATACAACCAGTTGCCTATTTTCTTACTTTCAATTCAAATGAACTATTCATTCAAAATTTCCTTATTATCTCATCGTTAAATATGTTGGACTGGACTTTATTTGGCGGCCCGACAAAAATTTCAAGGACAGATAAATACATATGTGCTAATACCGTTTAGTAAATATTTAAGAATTATTTCTTAATATATAATAAATCATAAATATTTATACAAAAATTTTCTATTTGTTATATAACACAATCATTATCTAATATTTAAAATTATCCTGGAATCCTTCATGAAATTAAAGTAACTTTAGTCTGAACGTTTAACCATACAAACATTCATTCTTTGAATTATTTATTAATTACAAAAATTTACATGCACTCCGAATAAAATAGTTTAAGTTAGTAGTCCGTAATCCTACGAATTAACACTTTACTACTTGAACAAGATCAATACATGTAAACATAATAATTATGAAGTTAATATTTAGTTTACATGATGAATCAAGATTTTTACGATTTGTGTATATTTTGAAATTGAAAGTTTCATTCTACACAAAAACCTACTTTTATTTTCAACATTCTTTTCCGAATGTTATTTTATGCTAATTTAATATTAAAAAAAAAACATACGGGCGTTCTTCCTCAATTAAGATTTCAAAGCGCGATTACCATAATGAAAATGAAAATCAGCAAGTGTACAAACAATTTTATGCAAATTGGTTTATGTGACTGAAGTCAAGGCCAGTTTCATAAGTTTAATGACAAGGCCAAGGTTTACAACTTCGGTAAAATGATGGCATGGTAAGCTAACACAACGAACTAATTAATTACCGTGAATTTGAATTAATTAGGAAAGATGATTTAGTTCTAGGAAGCGTATAAAAACATGATATCGTTCGGTCAATTGAAGAAGATCATATGTCTGCTGGTCTCCCTAAACTGTCGGTACATGAAAATACGTTTGAAAAAGATGTAAGATTCATTTATGATATTTTATCAGCAAATTTTCATATCCGATAGTTTAGACAGATGCAAATACATTCAGATGTATTTTCATATTCATGCAGACGCGCATACATATGATGTTACAAATTTATTTTCATATCGATCTTCTTCAATTACCCAGTGATATTTTATGAGAAGTGGTTAGAGAATATTTTACCTATTTTTTTAAATCAACAATCACTTTTTTGTTTACTGAATGTTGTCTGTCACTAATTTCAGCTTATGATTCTTATTATGTTATTTTCCATTTCATTAGTGTTTCCTTCGATCTTCTCTTTCTCCTTTAGAAAAGAACATTGTTTTCGTGAATTATTTTCATAAATATTGTCAATGTTTCATGTTCAAAGTATAAATGAATCGTCTTAAAACTAGCTTTGTAAATAATTGAAAAATTGTGTATTTCAGAAAAAGAAAAATCCATTTGAAATGTTATTGAATTTGGCAGGATTTCGTAAACAAATCAGTGTTTTTTGTTTAAAATTAAATTTAACTAGGACGGTGAACCTATACAGTATTATTTTAACTCATTATTATTGTGTTTATGCAATGCCAGTTCAAAATTTTAGTTTGGAAATATACAATTGTGAATATTTAACGTATAAACATGTTTTTCAAATTTTTATTTTATACAAATTTTGTAACTGAAAACAATTTCAATATACATATCCAAATGAATATTTATAGAGAGCACAATATATCACCAAAGCTAAACTGTTTCTAGCTAGTAAGAAGAAAAACTGAAAATTATTATGATATTTACGAGTATTGAAAATTTCAAAATTTCGTCTTGTTATTCTTTCGAATTTATATTTCCATAAGAAAATCCACCAAAATACATTCAAAATCTACAAAATTTAGATTTTGCCAATTTTTATGGGGGGTTAACTTTCAGAAAAATGACAAGAATTGTTGGATATCTAAATCCATAACAAACATTCTTTAAATCCAAAGGAAGACTTCAATATTTCGAGTACTTTTTCTATAGGGACTTCAAATGATGAAATTATAGTCGAGCGGTACATCTTTTAGTATTTTACATTCTACATTTATGTAAATTCATAAATATAACTGTTTTTTTTTTTAATTTGCATGGTAATTATAGTATTATATCACCTTTATTGGAGTAATACTTTCTTTCCAATAAATCCATTAACTTTGTTTAAAATCTTTTAAAACATTCAAATTTCATAATACATTCTGAAATAAATATTTCGCAGTTCTAAATAATTCACAGGTGATGGAAATTTTCGATAAATGACACGATTAAATCGCCATAAAACTCAAGGATGTCTGATGATCCCACTTCAAAATTTTGAACTCCAATCCAAAAATAAAAATAAAAATACAATTCAAGATTAATAAAGATGTCCAATTGAAAGATTTATCCAATTCACTTGCCCTAGATAAACTTGAAATTAATTCAATTGGCCATAATCATATTAACAAAAACTAGTTCAAAGCACATATTCGACAGAATCAAGTAAAATTAATTAAAATTTATCACTATAAAATTTGTTAAATGCGCAGTAGGAAATACGGTGCCGGCCGGCATAGCTTGCCCAAGGTTATATAACATTTTTATACATTTGATACCAACAACTCCACGTGGGTGAATGCGACATGAATTTAACAGCTTGTTTATAAAAAGCTCATTATTACATCATAAACAGAAGCGACGAACCCGAAAATTTTCTTATCAATGATAAACTAGGTGTGATCGAATCCCTCTGCGTCATTTGCTGTTATGAAACAGATGCCACGAATCTATTAGATAATTCTTAATTCGGGTCAAGAGATCTTTCTCCAATTGTGTTGTGTTTGCTTTTTTTGGGTATCAAAGGTGATAATAAATCGGTTCGTAATATCAATCGAAATGTATTTTTAAATATTACCATGTCCCATATTAATATTTTGAAGGCTACCTCTATCTAATAACACGTGATACGATCGCAATTTATATAGGCTTAGTAGACAGCATGGTATTAACAATTTTTCTTATCTATTATAAGTCATAGGTTTGTAATTTTCATAAATTATGGAACAAATATAAACAAAACATTAACTTGAAAATACGAAAAGGCATTTGAAAATTTTTGCAAAGCAATTTTTGGAATTGTTGCATCAGAATTAAAAATCGCGTTCTAGTTTTTTCAACTATGTATAATTTATGTCAAATTAGAAAACTAATCTTTTTCCTGACATAGAAATGTGAACAACTTTATTCAGATTCATAATGCACCCATTGACTTACTCTTTTATATCTAATGGGGATGATGCATTTGTTCTTAGAGGATATGATGCTTTGGGCAACTTAGATTTTAAGGTCTAACATTTTATTAAAATTGAAGAAAGCCAGAGGTCATATTGTTAGAAATAACGCAGACATCTTTAATTATTGCAAGATCTGTAGATTTCAATTAGAACAGATCTTGATAGTGAAAAAAAATTTGTATGCCTTTAAAAAATTTGAAGGTTTTTGTATTGAATTTGTGCATGCTATGAGCATTAGTGTGCGGTAGTCATTCCTGAATATATGAATTAAGAAACCAGATGCAATGCAATTTCTCCTCCATTACAAAAATTTTACAGAGTATTGTAACTTTATTCCAATTTGTAGTACTATACAGTGAAAGAGTACCAACCTAAGTAGAGAAAATACTCTTTTATGCTTTTCTAATAAATAATATTAAAGTTTTCTTTATAAATCCAATTAATTCAGGCTACCATTACACGTTGAAAAAAGACTAACGTATACAAGGGGTTTTTTTTACATAGAAGTGTCCTTATGAATAAATAATAATAATAATTGAAGCCAGGCTAGTGTAAATTGAAAACAAAAATGTATTTAACCAGTTTTAACAAAAAATTTACGATATATAAATATAAAAAAATATAATTTCCTTTTTATTGTTGCTCATATGCTACGTGTTCAATATATATTTTGCACAAGATAAATATTTACAGAAATTAATATAGAACCTTGAGAATTTGGAGATATGCTAATTTACTTCATAAATCATCTGAATACCCCTAATTAACAAATCAATGCTAATGTAAACATTTGCAAATTCATCAAAATCACATGATCTTGAAAATAAATTTTTAATTTGAAAATTTTTATTGGGACAATAAAAAATACTGCAGTTAAATACCTGTCTCATTTTCTTTAAACAATAAATCATTTTAGTTATTTTGGGAAGATGAATCAGACACAAAAAAATAACTTACTCATAGATAAGCCTGTAATGAGTTGGTTATACATATTTCATTAAAAAAAATACATTAACAAAAAATTTGATTTTAAATTTGTGCTAGTTAAAATTTCGATAAAAAAAATATTTAATTTTCTTAAAACAAAGTAGAAAGCTACTAAGTTTCGTCCAATTTTGCGTCAGAAGTCAGTAGTTTATTTTTGTTTACAAAAATTTTTGTTTTGTTTTGATGGTTTGTTGTTTGTTTAAATAGCTCTCTAAAACATTTTAATTTGTTGACTTAATTAATTAGTATTTTCACTCTGGCAAGTGGTATGTTTATTTTCAATACTGTTATATAATGGGAACTAAAATTTAGGCCACCTAAATAAACATTTTAATTACCAGTAGCATGTAAAATGGCATACGGGTGCTTCGGTTAAATTACTTCGCATTCTTTTTTTTTCAGTTAAAATTAATGTTGAACATGCACGAAATTTATATTTTAATATAAATTCACCAGTTACATTTTATGATATTAGGGTTTATTTTATTTTATTTCTAAAAATAATTAGATTTTATATGATTCGCGAAAGTGTACATTATTTTGAAAGCATTAACTCATTTCAATTGTGAAAATATGTCCCTTTTATAATTGGGAAATTTAACTTCAAACTCAAATAAAGTTAGCCAAAACAATTTATACATTTCGTAGATACCGTTTTCTAAAAAAATGACCTTTGCGTTAAAAACTTTAATAATGGTGCTGAATATATTTTGTTTTCATTAATTCTGATAGAAATTTTTTATTGGTATAAACCAAGTACAATAAACGACAATATATTATTTACTTGATTTATTCTATAAAATAAAAATAATAACTATTAATCAATATTTAATGTAATAATAATAATAATAAATTTAATTAACAAGGTGCGTGAATATATAAATACCGCGAAGTAATTTCAATTAATTATTCATATTGCATTAAAATTAAAATCAATAAAGTCAAAATTGGAATTGTGAAAGTATCTTTTTATGGTGGTTACGTCGTGCGTGTATTTTGGAACGCGTACTTGACTTATAATTAAGAAAAAAATAGTTTAAAAAGAAAAATATTCACTTAAATCAAGATGGATTGAAAATAATAATAAAATTATTTGATCTTTTCGCGGCTAATGAGTGCTATTATTTACATTGGCAAGATAAATATTGAACTGCGTGTGAAAACTAATAATCATAAGTCATTTTTATTGTCTATTACGTCGCCCACAAATTTTCACAAGACAAATTTTTAAGTGATTTGAATGAAATTTTAGAAATCTTTAAGGTATCGAAATATTTCTTTAATAATGAAGAAGTTTACCGAAAATTACTTGGAATATAAAAAGCCATATTTCAAAATATCATACAAACATATTAATACTTCTCAAGAGTTACCACTCTTGATAAGAATAAATTGTAATTCATACCGAAATTTCGAAATTAAGTTGTCAAAGGAGTCGTGTTTTTAGAATTTTAGTAATTTTGCCTATTGAATATTTTCTTCTATTTCTAGAGCATTTTTGTTACTTTTTTTTTTCGTAATATTAAACATTTAATTATAAGTGAATTATAGATTTCTTAAATATACTAGCATAATTCGCTGCAGTTACATTTTTCTTGGCTCGAATATGTTTGACAAAAATAGAAATTAAATCCGAGGACAATAAACCGGGAAGACTAAATTGTTATGCCAGTTTAAATTATATTATAATCGTATAAAATTATTAACTAATTACGTTTTATAAACGAATTAAATATAAAAATCATCCACTCTTAACAAATAAATATATCTGGCATGTTAAATTAGATGAGATAACATTTTTTGTTCTGCCTTAAAAATAAATACGAAAACTGGGTCAAGAAATCGCTAAATATAATAACTATTTTAAAAAGTAACAAATTATTTTACAAAGCATCTAATTGTATAATATTTTTACAGGTTCCAAAATCATCTATGAACGCTCATTTTTAATTAACTTAAGAAACTCGCCAATCTCGAAGACTCCACCAAAATGGGACATTCCAGAAGAATTAATGAGAGGATCAAAGAATACCAAGCCCATTCATCATCATGCACCCAAGAAACATAATAGAAGTCCACTTACTAGTGTCAATGATGACCCAGAACAATTCCAAATGGATATGTAATATTTATGCCATCATCATCATCTTTGTATATAATTAATTGATTAATTAATTAAACGTAGTTTGTTAAGTAAGCAACATGTTGTTTTTGGAAAACCATAGTTACAGTCTTCAAAAAAAAAAAGAATGACTGAGATCTTTAAATCGGTTTATTCTTTGAAGTTCCTCTAAATTCAAACACATAAATTTAAAAATTAGTCAAAATGACAATTCTATCTACAAAATTTAAAATAGAATTCGAATTTATTTTGAAAATATTAAAAAATATCTCATGTGATGCTTAATTTATTTTTTAAAAAGTACCTATTACTTAATATTTAAGTTTATTTTGTTGTTATTATTGTATGAATGTAAAATTTTTTTATTGTTTCGGCCCAAATTGTTATTGAAAAAATTATATATATACTCGACGAATGTTTGTATTGTATACAAGTTGAATTTTGTATTTTTTCTTTCAATTAAAAATCTCGCTTTACGTTTTGTTTTTGATTTGTGTACCTACCTGCGCGTTTCGAATTGTGCTGGATTGTTTTGTATCAAGATAATTACGAAAAGGTTGAATTATAATGCTCTTGAAATTTTAACTGAGTTGTTTACACGACAGTCTGAAGGATTCAAATTTTAAATAGCATTGTAATTATAAACGACTCGCATTCCTTTTGCTAAATCATAAATACTCTTTAAAAATAACAGTTAGAAATTGGAAGTTCGATAAAATTAGATGACTACATAACAAATTTAAAAACTATTACTATACGGAAGTTTTACAAGTGGAAATTTTATATTAGCACCTGTACTTATGTTAAAGGCTCTTGTACATAATACAAGTTAGCAAGCACGTCAGGTTAAAAAGCTTATTCTGTGCAAATCAGGTGAAATTTTTAAATACAAATGTATCCTAGAAAGTACCTGCACCAATTCGTAAAAAGGAATAGAGCATTACTGTCATAATCACTCTTTATTATTAGAAATAAAAATTAAATCAGCAAGTGTGTATTTATATAGAGCATTCTGTATGCAAGTAACTTGCTTGTGGCCAGAGACAAGGATCCTTGTCACTGCTTGTGCCTTTACTTTTTTGAGGGGGGGGGGGGTCAATCTATTTGAGTTGTATGAATATGACATGCGAATTACATGCCACATCTGATTTGTATGTAGTTCAAGGACTTTAATATTTTCGACAACACAGATAAGGCGTTTGCATGTGAGACCTGCCGTTGTCCTTCTCACCAAGAGTAGAGGGACATTGGTTTATAGTGACCTGTGTTGGTGAAAATTGGTGGAAATTGGAAATGATGTTCACCAAACATGACTTCAGGGCTGGTTTTTCACGACGCATTAAGGAGAGCCAAATGTGCGCAATCAAAGTTTACATTGGCGATAGCGTTTCAACTCAATCTCGACCATCAGCTTGGCCCATATATTAAGCCACCGTGTAGCTGCACCAAAAAGTCAAACCGTTTTTGGTGACCAATATATTGGCCCAACTTGGGCCATCGTGAAGAGGGTCCTTTAAATTAAATTTGCAAAACTCTGAAAAATTCCAATAGAGGAAATGAAGAGTTCTCATGTCCCAAAACAAAAAAAAATCATAATTAAAAAAAAAAAAATAAATAGTGTTTTATTTTAAAATTGTGCACAAAAATGTTTGAAATCAAAAATACATCAAACGAAAACAAAAAATTGCAATCATAATCAAGTACGATTTTTTTTTGTCAATTCTGTTTTAATTGTCAATTAAACAAAATATGCAAAAGTCATAAAAAAGTTCAATGTTTTCAGCACCCCTCCGTACAAATTAAAAATGGTTAAAATTGGCATAAATGGGTTTGGGAGGATTGGGCGACTTGTTTTAAAATCATGTCTGCAAAAAGGAACGGAAGTAAGTAAAATAATATTCTAGGATATATTTCTTTTCTTATAGATATTATATGAATTTTTTCTCTATAGAAAATAAATTCAGGACCGGCCCCGCAGGTTGTGGCTATAAATGACCCATACACTACTCCTGAGCAAATGGCTTATATGCTTAAATATGATTCTACGCATGGTATACTTAAAGGAGAAATTATGACAATCGGAACAACCTTATCAGTAGAAGGTAAATTTTGGAACACATGCTAATAATCGGGTATGCTTTTGTTATTTTGGCATTCAAAAAAAAATTGAGTGGTTTGTAACCTAATCAATAAACGTAAAAGGACATATTTTTAAAATTATCATTTCCTATTCTCCAGTTGCAAATAAAACTTATGTATCTGTGCCTTTAATTGTTTAGAAGATATTTGATTTTTATTTCTTTTTAGGTCACACTATCGAAACTTCCCAAGAGAAAGACCCGAGAAATATACTATGGAAGAAACATGCTGTTGATTACGTTGTTGAATCAACAGGCATTTTTAATAGTACAGAAAAGGCGTCCGTAAGCATATTTATACTTTAAGTACTATTTGAATATTATTTCTGGCTAAAAAATGAAAAAAAAAGTTTTCAAATCACCCTCATCAATTTGCTTAACAATTTGTAGAAAATCATTTTAGATATTGTCCAAATACACATTTTCAGAAAAAGTCTGCAAAACCTTTTTTTTTCAAAAAGAGCGCTATTCAAAAATCGATTTTAATCAGATATAATTCAAAGCAAATCTTATCAATAAAAATTAAAAAAGGGTGAGAAGGGCGTTTTTCTGGTATTGGGATTGGAAACTTTCCAAAACATCATATTTGAATGGTACAAACTTGTGAACCAATTTGTAAAAAAACAGTAACATTTATATTTTTGACATGGATTTAGTGTTATTTTTTTCCAAAATTTTATCATCCTTGATTTGAATCAATCCATAGATTGGTTAAATTATTCTCTGCAGTTTTCTATCCCTTGCCGTATTTTTAAGTTCTCTTTTTTGCTTAGTACCTCTTGTATATATTCCTTCCTTTATTCAAAATTGTACAAAAAAATATATAAATTATTTCAGTTGCATTTAGATGCAGGAGCAAAAAGAGTAATCATTACTGCTCCATCGCCGGATGCACCGATGTTCGTAATGGGAGTCAATCACCACTGCTTTGAACCTGAAATGCAAGTTGTCTCTTGTTCAAGTTGCACAACAAATTGTTTGGCGCCACTAGCAAAAGTTATACACGAAACATTCGGGATTGAATACGGTTTAATGACAACCGTACACGCAGTTACTGCAAGCCAAAGAACAGTGGACAGTCCAGGTGCTCCAGGATATTGGAGAAATGGGAGGGGTGCTTATCAAAACATAATTCCAATGACTACAGGAGCAGCAAAATCAATTGGCAAAGTCATACCAGAATTAAATGGAAAGTTAACCGGAATTGCTTTCAGAGTACCAATAGCTAATGTTTCAGTTCTAGATCTATGTTTAAAGTAAGAGAAATAGTGGAGAGGGACTTTGAATTATTAATATATTTGTATTTGTATTTGTAGGCTTGAAAAAGAAGCACCATATGACGTAATAAAATGTAAAATCCGTCAAGCATCCGACGGTTACATGAAAGGAATACTTGGATATACAGAACAAGATTTGGTTTCAAGTGATTTTAATGGTGACACAAGGTCTTGTATTTTCGATGCTAAGGCTGGATGCCCTTTAAGTAAATGTTTTGTAAAACTAGTGGCTTGGTACGATAATGAAACTGCTTATGCTATGAGAGTTGTTGATATGGCTAATTACATGGGCACAAGAGAGGAAAATTAATTTAACACACAAGTACATCTTTTGAATTGATAATTTTCTTTGTTAGAATAATGTCAATTCAAAATTTTTTGTAACATTTAGAATAAATTGTTTTATTACAGTACTTTTATTATTTATTGAGGGTTTTAATTAATATTCAATTGATGTTTATATTAAATCATGCATTTCAAATTTGGTGCGCTGGCCTCTAAATGATTGGCGTGGGGCTTTCCATTCTGGAAAATATTATCAGTCGGATGGAATTGCAATTCTGATGCAGTGCTGATGTGCATTAAAAAGAACTTTAACATTGTTTAATTGAATTTTTAAAAATGAGTCGGCTTAACGTTAATTTACGAAATGAGATTACTGAAGAGAAGACGAAGATTCTGAAATGGATTGTGAAGTGGATCAAGTCACCAAAAGATTCTCAACATGTGAGTACGACAAGCATGTGGAAAATTAACTTTTCGTATTTTTTTATTACAAAACATTTTAAATTAATTTCATTTATTTAGACACTTTAAAAAATCATAATTAAGGTAACATTAACAAGAGATGAAATAGAAAATTTCAAATTTGATTTTTATTATTTTTATTTGCAAATTTAAAAAACCAAAACTGCCAAGAAACCGTCACTTTTGTAATTCATTCTGTTTCTAAGAGAAAAAAAAAAATAATAATGCAAAAAAGAAGTAATAATTCAATTATCTGAAAATAAACCGCTGTAGCAAACTTTATAATGTTAAATAATAAAAAAGTTTTATTTATATCAGCCATTAAATTTTAGCCATTACCATTACATACATTTTAGTTTTTTTCAAATTTTTTTTTCTTCACCCTTTTTTTCAAAATGAACATGACTAAAAAAACAATAGGTGGAAGTTAAAATAAAAAAGTTCTACCTGCAATTGATTTTGGCATAAAATATTGTTATCACCTGCTTTCTTGTTAATATTTTTATAATTCTTAAGGTTTTATGAAATTTTTGAAATTTTATTTAAAATTCCATAAATATCATTAATATTTAACGTATTTAAAAAACAATTATTATTAAAATAATAGTAATAAATAGTAAATATTCCGATAAATCTTAGTAAATATCAAAAACAAACAAAAATATTGCAAAGTCTATAATTTCTTACCAAAATTATTGAAAATTATGATAAAGGTTAATAGAAACTACAAAAGATTTCTAACTAACTTTCGTTGATTATTTTCACGTCTTGATATGTTTTAAATATTCAATCTTTTTTCAATTTTCCAAATTTTTATATTTTCTTCATATCGACGAATATTTTAATAATTCATATTAATCTTCATATTAAGTGATAACAACCCTAATATATAAAATTCCATTATTAAACCAATTTATTCTATAGAGAGAAGATACATTTCATTTCAATTTAGAAAGAATTATTTGGCATTTGTCAATTTTGACATTAAATTAACGAAAAATGATTTCATTAGGGATGCTATGTTACTTTTCTGAGGTTGTAAACTACATAGTTTCCCAAAACAAGGTTCATATAGTCCTTTTGGAAACCTTACCTATTCTAACATTTTCTTTTCTTAGAGCAACAATACCGACGCTGTCGAAATTGCTTCACTTCTACAGTGTTTGGGCTTCACATTAAATTCTTTCGAAAAAACAGATAAACAAGCAAATTCTGATATAATCGAAAATACAATTAAAGTGGAAATAACCTGCTTAAGCTCCAATATGACAGCAACAATGAGCAAACCTTTAAGTATGTGCAACTGTCCATCTATTGAAGATGCAAAAAACGCGGAAATTTGGAATGTAACCGGATGTGAACCAAAAGCGGTAAGTATTGAAAATTAAAACAATATTTTTTAACCATCACAATAAAATGTTTATAGGAAAGGATTAGCATTTCAAATAGTACTATTTTACCACCAGTATCTCCGTCGAAAAATAATGTAATAGCTGGGCTTTTACAAAAAATATTTAACATTATAAATGATACTCAAAGTGAAAATTTAGATTTTACAACTGATATTCAAAATGAAACGCATATTAAAGATGAACCTGTCATTTTAAAAAATGAAGCAAGTTGTAGTAATGATTTTAAAAATCCTATTTTTGTACAACCTGTTGAACCAATTGGTGTTACGACAGTTTTGCCAGCTTTAGTTAATAAACAAATTACAGATTGTCAGGTTGTAGCATCACCTCCGAAATCAACTTCTAGTCCCCTAAGAAGTCCGATGCATCGATTTAGATCTTATTCAACTTTATCCGAAAAAGATTATAAATTAGGAAATATGTTGCAACAAGTTATTCAAATTTCTGAAGAAGCCTATTCTCTAGTTGCAAATAAGAATAAAACATTTTCGAAAACAAGGATCTCTGATATAAAGAAAGTTAGTCCTTCAGAAAATGCTGCAATATCAGGAAAATTTATTAATATGAACTTTACCCATTCTGAAAGTTTTCCTTTGCTTACCAAAACACCGAAAAAAAATTTAACTCCTAAAAAAATTCCGTCATTGGCTGGTATTAATGACAGCAGGAAGAATCTTTTACCTCCTCCCACAAAACTTGGAACTATAAGAAAGAAACTAACAGTAGTAAGTATCTTAATTAAATATTAATCACGTTTTTTGTATGTTTCTATTATTTTTAGACTAGTAGTGGCGCTGCGTCTACTCCAACCACAACAAAAAATTTAACTCCCAAAGCCGATACGCCACGTCCTGGCTACTATATCAAAGAATATCAAAAGAAAATAGCGCAAAAATCTACTCTTACACCTCTTCCTTCTCAAATTTCTTCTAATATTTCTTCGCGTTTTAAGTCTCCGTTAAGTAAAATTTCAGTTCTTAAGAAAAATAAATAAATACTGGGCACTAGTGTAATATGTATATTTAATATAGTAAGCTTATCGATTGTTAATTTGTATCGTGTTAATTTATTCAAAAAAGTTGGTATTTAATTAGTTTGAATTTTAGTAATACATATTTGTTTGTATTATTTGTTACTTTAGGTGAGTAAATAAATATGTCAGTTATGAATTTTTTCCTTTTTTTATTGCCTTAAAAGCTGCTCAAGACAGCACTACAAAAAATTAAAAACATGAGAGATCTAATTCTTCTTAAAAGTGCTTTTACAAGTTAATCATGTATCTCAAAGCAGAAAATATATATGGATTATTTTAAATGCATACTGATAAATGACCTGAAATTGAAAAGATTGGTTTAGATTAAAAAAGGTGACATTTTTCTTGAAAAAATATACAGTTTATTAAAAAAATTAAACAAGTTGCATATTTAATTTTAACATTTTATTTTAATAAATGCACTCAATCACCAAAAATATGCGTTACTAAAGAAAATTATAATTTAGATTCTGTTAACCAATTAAATGTTTGAGGTTTCCTATCAGCACTTGGATTAATAATAATATTGACGATTGAAGGGGAATCTTTAATTGCTAAAGCTTCCTTCATAGACTTCTGCAATTCTGGAATCGTTTTGCAAAAATATCCTTGTTTTCCGAACATATGCATCATCTTCTCATAATGGGTAAATGTTGACAAAATTGTGGGAGGCAACCTAAATAAAGAGAAAAAATAATCAAGAAATTTCATTATATATTATAAACTAATATAACTTGTATTATACATACAAAATATTAGTAGAAATTTTGTACAATTGAGAAAATATTTTCTGTATCTTTTTAATCTTTATCCACCTCTGTCTTTCTTAGACTTTTCCAATCACAAATATATCTTTCCTTTTCATTTAGATCTCTCTGTTTCCTTCTAAATCCTTATTTCTTTTAGTTAATATGAACCTTCCCTACTTGGTTTCTTTGACCATCAAATATCCTGATTTTGATCACATCCACTTTTCCGGTAAACCTCAAAGAAAATTTCAAGATTACTTACGATTTGCTTGGAATTTCTGATTCTTGCAAGTCTTTGTATAAATCTTCATCAACTCCTCCATAAATTCCAGAATTATTGACTATTACAATAATAATGGGAAGTTTATGTCTGACCATGGTTTCAATTTCCATACCAGAAAATCCAAAAGCAGAATCTCCTTCAACACAAATCACATGTTTGGTTGGTTCATAATCCCTACAGTATAAAGCTGCAGCAATCGCAAAACCTAATCCAACCTGTGCAAAAAATGAAACTTTCATTAAAGGGCAGACAGTTTTACATTAGATATTATAAAAAAAAATGGCAAATCATAACAAGATTAAGCATATTTTATGTTATTTTTGGCTACAAGAGGCTGTTATTTTGTGGGAATTAAAAACCAGTCGCAATACACAAATTACCCAGTGGTAAAAATTAAAAATTTGTAATAACAACTGCCAATTTTCTTTATCTAAAGTTAAGCAGGGACAATTTGAGGACGGTGTTCGCCTTTTAATAAGATATGGACTAGTTTATATATAATCAATAGAAAGTTCTTACCCCCATAGTTCCAAATGTTCCTGCATCTAATCTATGTCTAGGTAAATTATTTGGCAGCATTGTTCTTCCAATATCCATAGTGTTTGCACCTTCACTAACAATAATGCTGTCTTTAGGAATAACTTCTTGTAAATGATGGAACACGGTATAGTAATTTAAGGGAGTTGACAAATCCATTGACATTTCTTTCACCCCTTTTCTGTTGCCCTCACATTTTGCATTCAAAGTTTTCCACCAATCATTTTTCCCATCAAAATAGAATTTCTTCTTTGCCAATAGCTCAACCAACATTGCAATACCAGGCTTCAAATCAGATTGAATACCAACAACTGCTTCAACACTATTATGAAGTTCTTCAGCGCAGACATCAATTTGGATTACTTTTACTTCTGGATCGTACCTTGGTGGACGTCCAAAATGTAACATCCAATTTAATCTTGCACCCAAAAGAAGAACTACATCTGCTTTCTGTAAAGCTAGGGATCGTGCCGGGGCAATGCTATTAGGTGAATTATCAGAAACTACCCCTTTACCCATTGGTGTTGCCAAGAAAGGTAGGTTAGTTAATTTAATTAATTTATTAGTTTCATTTTCTGCACGAGCATATGCAGCACCTTTTCCTATGATAACTAAAGGTCTTTTAGCTTCAAGTAAGACTTGTACAGCTTTCTCAATACATTTTGGGTCAGGGTAGATAACTGGAGGTTCTGGATTTATATACTGCTTAGGGACGGCTTCTTCTAAAATTCTGGCTTGGAGCATATTGCCAGGAAAATCCAAATATGAGACGCCTGGACGGCCATATTTTGCAAGACGCACAGCTTTTTCAACATGCATAGGGATTAAAGAAAGGCTTGGAGGTCTAGCAGCATATTTACAATAAGGTCTTGATAGTTCAACCTGACAACAAAATTTAAACCATTAAAATATCAGTAATTCTAAGATTTAAACCAATATTACTTACTTATCCTTCTTATCTAATCTTAAGAATATAAAGAAGAGATTTGAGTATTTTGAATAAGTTTATATGCTTGATAAAAATAATTAGATAAAAATGTTTTAAATTTCTTTGATTGATTACCTGATTGCATTCTTGAAATCCACCAATTCCTTCATGATCTTGTGGTGCACTGCCTCCAATTACAATTAGAGGCCAACAATTTACTTGAGCATTTGCCATACCACCAGTTGTATGAAGTAAGCCAGGGCCGGAAACAACCAAGCACACTCCAGGTGTACCCGTTAAGTAGCCTATTGCCTGAGCTGCATAGCATGCTGATTGTTCATTTCGCATGCCTATGTAGTTTATTCCTACTTGTTGGAAAGCCATTCCAAGTTCAATAACAGGGAAACCCACGATGCCAAAAACATATTGAATTCCCTAAATATAAAATTAAAAAAATATAAGTGATATTTAGGATGTATAATTTATATTTTCTTAATATTATTTATGAACTTTTAATTTAGATGCAAAAAATTTGAGTTTGTCCTTTTAAATATGAAGAATAGAAGAAAATTACATTTTTTATGTATAGCACATAAAATGGTATTATATAAGACCCCGCCTTACCTTTATGAAAAAGTAAGCTCTTGGACAGATACTCACCATTTAAATCATAGGCATAAGAATTCTATAACAATTTCTTCTCACAAATCTACCTTTTATAAATGCTCATTTACCTATAATGTATCCATTCTCTACGATTTCTTTCCCAGGAAATTTAAATCTCTTTTTTTAAGGGTTTCAAAAGAGAATTAACTGATCATCTTCAACTTTTTCAAAAAATTCTCTTTATTATAACTATAGATGAAGTGTTCTAAGGACATACGATCTTATGTTGTTATAAGGGAAATAATTTTTGTTGATGTATAGGCAATACTTTATAAATAGGTGCAATTCATTCATTTTTGTAGTTAACTATTTTGTTTCATATCGCTGGATGGTACGAAAACTAGCAAAACTCAGATGTCCTACGAAAAGTAAGAAAACATTAATTTCCAATAAAAACCAACATTTTTTATTTTTTTTTTAACTAAAAAGAACAATAACTTTTATATTTTCTTATGAAAACTATCAACTTATGTTATATTTCAACAAAAAATAACAACTTTAAACATTTTTTAATGGTAATCAAGTATCCAGTAAATATATTTTTATGAGGAAATTTTTTTTATATAATTAATTAATAATAAACATTAGTTTCTTAATAGAAATAGTAGAAATTAAAAAAGTTTTATTGTATTATAAAAACTTACAAAATTGCTCATAAATTGCTAATATAAAAATACAAATGGTGTTGTTATTCATCAAAAAATTATGAAAGTTGTTAATTTTCATCAGAAATTTTAAAAGTTGCTATTTTTCTTTGAAAAAAGATCAGAAGATGTTGCTTTTCGTAGGACATCTGAGTTTTGTTAATTTTCCTACCAACCAGCGATATGTACTATTGCATAGAAAATGTTTTGTGTATTTTATTTTATTTTTTCCATCTATTTTAAAATATATTATAATTTAATTTTATATTTAAGATTCTTTATTATTATTATTATTAAATATTATTAAAGTTCATCAAATTTTATAGGATGACAAAGTAAATCCAAAATTATTTATGTTTTAATAATTATTGATATTAGCAATTTATTTTTAGAATGAAATAATTATAGTTTTTCTTTTCATAACTGAAAGCCTTAAATTCATTTTTAAATTATTCAATATTTATTGATATTTTTTATAATTGATGTAATTAAGAATAATAATTGTGATAATATTAATATTTTTCATGTAAATATTTTCAATAAATATTTAAATTTCTAAACACTTTCTGCCATCTTTTGGTTTTATTTTAATTCAGAAATTCACCATTCAAGATTAATGCTGCCATCTAACTGTTTCCAACCGATATTTTTATAAAAATAACCATAACCTTAATATTTTTTTGTAGATCTTTTTTCTCTAATTTGTAATATTATTAAACCCTTCTTACCTGATCTTTTAAGGCTTGTGCTAATACTAAATTACCCTCTACATCAGCCATTTTGCAAAATTGTTATTTAAAACCTGCACAATTCTAGAGTCGATGTTACACTGAATGCAGCTTATATTTTACCCATTAAACTTTGCACTCTCTAAATAACAAACAATAGTTAATCTTTGAATTACAATTTAATTGATTAGATATAATTTTTTATAGAAATAAAATATTCATTTATTATGTAATTTTATCATTTAATGTTCTTTGTTGCAAATTTAAAATTTTTTCTTTGAAATGACAAATGTTCAATTTTTTTGTTTCAATATGAGTACTCTTTACTCGAAGAAACATGCAATTAAAATTGTTTGGTATGACCTCTAGGTATAATATGAGTTTTGAAATGAAACCTTTCTTTTATTTTTAATGGAAAATAATTAATCTCTTCTCTCTATTTCTCTTTTAACTTTGGTGATCACTCCAATTAGATTTATTAAATGTCCTTTTTAATCACAAACAAAAAGACTCTGCTCTTCTCTACACTGTCACTTCACGATAAACCTTTATGTTACTGAAAAAAAATTTAAGAAAAAGTCTAGTTTTTGCAATTTTCATAAATGCCTTCGCTTTAAAGTTGATACTCTTTTCTGACGTTTTTCAAAGCTTTAGATTCTAAAACAGAATTTTTCTGAATTCTTGACAATATAAATATTGAGTTCTCCATAAAGTTCTTTAGGTTATTTTTATATAAAATCAAAGAGCTATTTTCCCGACGAGAGAGCAAATTAGCAATTATCGAGCAAGAGTTAATTTGACAGCACCAGCATAGATATTTACATTTTCTCTCGAGATAGGAACATTAATTTTTAGGTGACCTAAATTAAATTGGTTTGACATCTAAAAATTGTCATTTCTTTGAAGCAACAAATATCATGTTAAGCGGCAAGATTATTGTTGTTATAGGCCACGTTGTGACATTGATGCCAAGTATTAAGATAAATTCATATCATAACTGTTTTGATAATTCGAACATGTACAAGGCCTAGCGTTGTCATGAAAGAATATATCAACTTCACGATTTAACAATTTCGGCCTTTGGTAATGTTACCAAATTTTTGAGAGATTTGAAGAAATGGTGAAAACTTTGGGAAAATGAAGGTCCCTAGAGAAAAAAAGTCAAATAACTTTATTTTTGAGAGGATTGTAAAGTAAAAAAAAGTTGGAGTAAAGAGCACAGTACCTTCATTAAATTAATTAAGTAAACATTTCAAGAGTTCAAATGCTATGTGCAAACTTGTTCAACATTCGGTCTTTAAGAGACTGGCCTCCTGTTGAATAGAGAGAGGCATACCTAAAATTGAATCTATTAAAAGTGAAAGTAATATGAAATGAGGAAAGTTGAATGAAAAGAAGCACAAGTGTGGACATAGCAAAACAGAGACAAGGATCTTTGTTTCTGACCTCAAATATAAAATATGTTGCACCTCACCGCTTTAACGTATGTTTGGTTGCATACATTACATATTTGAAAGTATATATTGATTTCAAATTTGTACAATGTTTGAAAAGTAGAATAAATTAGATATTGATTATTATTTAAGATTTACATAAAATTAATTATTAAATAATACTATTTATCATTGCGTTTTAATCTTTGCAACACCATAATGAAAAATATGATGTATGAAATTAGAACTTTTATAATATTTACAATAAGTAAACAATTATAAGTTGTTAGGTAGAAATTAATTTCAAATTTAAATTTTAAGAAAAATGCGACATTATGCTGATTTGTAATTAGTTATTATTATGCATCTGTCTGCAGCGAGAGGTACAAATTGAGTTAATAGAACTTAGAACGAAGGCTTTTCCTATTTTTGTTTAAATTACGGTTTTAATTATGCGTTATCTTTCTGTCTCTTACACTCACATATATAGAAAGGATTATTTTTCTGAGCATATCTACATAAAAAACTGAAATCGAGCTGAAAGTGAGTCACCGTCCGAGAGACTTTATGATAATGATGATAAACTGTCTGTTCAATAAACATGTCCTCATGCTTAGTACATGACAATATGATCACAATGACATAAAAAAATAGTGTTGCTTATCGGGGTGAAATATTCGTCCTATCGAAAATTATTCTTAATAAACAAAATAGATCTTTACAATTTTTGTTCGAACTATTTTGTCATCAGACGTATCGTTTAGCCGTTATATTTATTTTTAAAAACCACCCCAATTCTCGGAACGCTCAAGGGGTTGGGGGTTGAAGTCTTGACTTTTGTCTCCTCTGAGGGTCTCCTATCGAGTTCTAACTTCAAACTGGCCTCGAAATTTTTTTCCTACAAATATCTATTTTTAATATCTATTGCGTAGATGACGATTTTATCATCTCAAGAAGCTGGTGACCATGTTTTTGCGATACTAATTTCAAAGGAAAAAATCTTTGAATGACTGCGAAATTGTATAAATGGCGAATATTTTGAAAAGCAATAAAATAGTTTGTTTAAATTTTTTTTCTAGTTTTTGAAAAACTTAAAAGATGACCCTCGTACCTGTATGTATTTTCTAGTATTTTTAAAAATTTATTTATATTAGATATTTCAGTAACAGACTAAGGGATGGTATCAGTTAAAGGGAGTGGAAATTTTAATGTTTACGATTCTTTTTCCTTACTTATTGTACAAAAAGCGGTGTAGCTTTTTACTGCAAATAAAGTTGCGTTCACCTTTATAAATACGATACACAGATACAATAAATTAAAAAAACAAATGAAGGTAATTAACATGATATTAATTAATATACTATATTGGGAAACTTTTGATTGATCATTTTGCGAAAACAACTTACTTGCTTTGTTTGAAATCCCACGCATAAACAGCGTTTGTACTTAACAAGTTTTTGTTCGATAAGATATCGAACTAGCCAGGTGCTAATGCAATGAAAGCAGAAAGTTGCAAAATCGTTGTTTAAATGGTTTATTTATTCCAGTTAGGTGTATATCAATCTGAAGCATAGTGAAATTTTTAACTTCGAAATAGTTAATTGTAGAAAGTGAGCCCTTGCCTTCAAATTTTGTTAATTAGTTATTTAACAATAACAAAATATACCTACTGAGTGCATTTGACCTCTAATACCAGGTGAGTTTATAATTAAATCCGTTTTATGCTTTTTTTATGGAATGCTATTAAGTTTATTGTGCAATTTTATTGTTAAAAAATGATGTTATTTTACTTTGTTTAACATTTTTTTAATATTAGAGAATGTTGTTTGTTCAAAATAACCAAGCATAAAATTGCGATTTGTTGCTATTTTTTATATTAGAAGTGTGATTAATAACAATTAGGTCAACTTTTTACATTACCTTATAAATTTTATAAAATTAAAGGACTATGCATTTAATAAGAAATACTTTTCCATTTATTCATTCAAAGTTCTTCAATTGGTTTGAGGAGTTAAAAATGTACATTTTCTTGGATACTTAATATATTTTTATGATAGGACAACCTTAAAAAAAGTTGGTATATCATACAATAGCTATTTGTGCTTTATTTGTAGTCTCTATTCTTTGCTACTTCATAGATTGTGTTCAATTCTTCTTTATATGCTTATTAAAATGTTTTAGGTTTCTTTCCCAATCTGGAAAGTATTTTTTTTACTTTTGTTTTTCTACAATAATATTTATGCTAATACAATCACTGTAGTGTTTCTCACGTTATTTCATTTCATCTAAATATTTCTTTTATTTCCGCTTCAGAAATATTGACAAAAATTATACTTGAAATATCTCCTTGGATATGAAAGAAGGAAAACAATTAATTTAAGAATCATGTTTGCTTTTCTACCCTTATTACGTGAATAATACAAAACGCCTGCAGGCATAAACAAGTAGAAAATTCTTCCCAGCCTATTTCATCCCTAGAAGTTTGAAGTGGTTGTAGACTTGTTTACTGAAAAAAAAAACTGCAAACTTTATTCCTAATTCCTATCTTCAATTTAATATAATAATAATAATAATAAAAGCCTTTCTTTATCCCAACTACTAAAAGATTTTGAACTATGGAGGAATTTAAAATATTTCCTTGATATGCAATCAAACAGGTTATTCATGATTAAATATATATATTCGAACAGGAATGCTAAGAGTTGACATCAACTGATGATTCAAATAACTATTGAATAATTAGGCCTAAAACTGGCCTTTTGCCAGTAAGAAGCGAAATCCGAGGTCTACAAAATACAAGCGGTCTCAAAACAGTTTCAGGCCATATGATTCACAAAATTTAAAATTTAAATTGAATTTAAAGTATTTTATGTGATAAAAAAAATCAATGTAAGTCAATGACTCCATTAAAAAAATACGTACATAGGTACTATTTTAAAAGTTATTAAAAAATTCTTATTTGAATATATGTAGTTACATGATCATTTAATAATAAATAAAGATAGTGAGTTGCCTAAAAAGAAATGTCGCTTGTGTTTGTTTACAATTTTTGACAGGTCTAGCCACGATGATACGAGTAGATGGCTAAAACTTTGGAAATGATCATATTTTGACAATACAATTCTATGTACAAAATTTTAGCTAAATCGGTGATCTAGTCCTGAAAGAGTTTCATTGAATTGAGGTGGAATGTCCCAACCTTGAAAATTATATGACATTTTTTATTACGAGTATGGAGTTTATTATTCTCCGAGGCGAAGGCCTTTGCCTCGGAGAATAACTATGCGAGTAATGAAAAATCATTTTAGTGACGAGGTATATATTATATTTTTTCTGAAAGAGTTTAATATTAATTTTAAAGACATTTCAAAATCCTGAAATTAAGTTAAATTGAAGTTACGCAACCAACAATACAGTTAGACTCGTAAAGAGCTAGCGTATATTTTTTTATATAAATGTTAAATTATTAATTTAAAATATATAATTTATATAGAACATTGAATAAATATTGTGCACTTGTCTCCCCTTCTTAAAACATAAAAATCTGCAAGACACAATTGTTCCTTTAATGTTTTTATACATTGTAGTTATGCAACTAACTATACACAAAAGTGTCCTTAAAATCGCATTTTACGGACTCATTTAGGTTATTTTACGGACTCTTTCAGGAAAAAAAGCTATTTCGAAAAAGTTTATATTTGCCAGGATAGCAGCAAGCAATCTACATGATTTGCTAAAATTTCAAAATTCTACTAAACGTAGTTTGACACAAAAAAACCCGAAAAATATAAAAATTTTATAAAAAAATTGTGTTTATCAATAATAAATATTTAGCATATATTTAACCTTTCTCTGCGTATTTTCCAAAAAATATGTAGATATATGGCCATAAAATATGAACATTTTGTAAAGAAACTATTTTCCTAGTTTTAATTTACATCGAAGTGTTGTGAAACAACCTCGACTTATATTCCTATTATAACAAAAATAAATTTAGGAAAATTAAATAACAAATATTAATTTAGCACTAATTAAGTGTTTATTGATTTTATAGGAGTGCTAAATGGTCCATTGAGTTTTTAGAATAAATAATTAACAACAGTGGCCACACCTAATGATACAACAGCATGATATTGCAACTGGAAGTATATGAAGTACGCAACCACCCACGCGTACATTTCGCGTTTTTGTGTAAACGCACATAATCATTTTTTTTCTCTCTTTCGGTGTGTGCGCACAGTTTTATTACATAAACCCGCACCGTTTCGTTACCACTGGGGGCAACGCATGCGTCTTTTCGAGGCCCTTTCTTCTGAAATCCAGACATTTCGGTGCAGTCCTCTGTTATAAAATATCGAACCGGGTCCGTATCACCATCATTTTAATTGTTATCGATTGCACATCGCTCTATCATTTTTTTTCTATTTATTAGCATCCCGCAACATTTATTTTTCAAGGCTACAACTGCAACTACATACGAAAATAAAATAAAGCGCGATATATTTATTTGATTGAATAAATTAATTTAAATTTTGATTGAAATTTTGAATTGATTTAAATTTTTAAAATTTGGAAATTGCGGTGAAATGGTGCCTGTTTTTTAGCAGTGCCTCAACTCATTTTTAAAAGGTAAGGCTCTATTTTTTAAAAGCATGTGCGTGCAGGTTTTAATTGGCCGCACATTGTGGACATGAAATTTTTATTTTTAGCGAAAACGCACGTGTGACTATTTCCTATGAAACTAAGAACATTGTTTAATGAAATTTATTTTTCTACAAGTAAAACAGGATGAAAATTGAGTTATTGCAAAACAATATTCTGTTTTTTAATTAATAGATTTTCAAAATGTATTTGGATTTTGAAAATTTTTCTTTAAAAAGAAATTTTAAATTATAATGTACAACCTGCTATATTGTTAATTCACCATCGAGAAGCTTTTTAATTACTCCAAACTATTAATCTCTATCGTTCGTACTAGTGTCATTCTAACTTAGATTAACCTATCGTTCTCTTTTCTTTAAAAACATTAAGAGATAAGATAAATATGTCATGTTCCTTTAAATTTAAAGGTACATACAACAAGAGCAAAGGATTGAAAGTAAAAGTGATTATCGATAGTCGATAATATCGAAATATTAATGTTCAGTAAAAGTATATATATCGATATTTTACTATCGATATTATTGATTATCGATATTTCATGGCCCATAATATCGATATAGAAGCCCTTAAGAGGATTCCCATACAAATCAAAATTCTTGCATCGTGTGTTGAGCTTCTGTATTGCTTAAAAATCAGTATACTGTACAGTAGTAGCAATAGAGAAGTTACACACACGATGCAACTGTCGTTCATTCGCAGGTCGTACCGAGTATAGGCACTATATGATTGTATATGTAATTTAGAACGTGGTTTCTAATAGCTTTACATTAGTAATTCGTTTCCATATGTTCTCTGGAAATGGAAGCAACCGTACTTATGCATAATTGCCCGTTAATATTTCCATTGACGATATCTATAGTTTTTACTTAATGACCATATCACTATCGATATGATTATCGATATTTCAAATACTTGACTTGTGCAGTGTCTACTCTGGCAGTTAATTTTCATATTGGGATTAATTTAAAAACTATTTTGTTTTATCACTGAATTTATTTTAGCCGTTACCGGTTTCTGCCAGTTTTTGGCCATTTTTCAAACGTAATGTTTTCCAATGACTGAGTATATTATAAAATATGTTTTATTTATATACACTAGAAAAAAAAGAAACAAAAACAATAAATGGTGTTTGAAAAGCAGAAAATATACTCAAATATTTATGGCAAAAAAATAAATTTTTTTAAAAATTAAAAGATCTAACCCTCATAAAAAAGTTTGAGAAAAGCTGCTGCAACGTATTAATGTATTAAATAGTCCTTAAATCCTTTTCTATGCCAAATCTACTTCTAATCTCTTCTACCTAATTCATTTCCATATCTATTATTATTCGGACCATAATTTATGTCACATCCAATCCCTATTACGTAATCTCCACATGGCATTTGATACATGTATTATCTTGATATATTTAGAAAACCAAAGAACAATGTTAACAGCGGCATACATTCTATCAAAACCTAAAGCACATCGCTCCTCCGAGCATTCATAAATGTAAATTTCACTATCACATGAAAATGGCTTCACATTTTCCAAGCCAGACTTTTCTAGTTAGTTTCGAGTGCTGTACAATGCAATACACAACGAAAGAGGAACGAATGGCTGTGACAACACGAATAAATCTTGTTTATTTTGGAAATTTACATTCTGCTCTTAACATTGCAGAAACTCTTTTAAAATTTAAAACGGAAATCGATTTAAGGGATTTTAAAGGTTAAATAAATTCGGAAATGCTTTAATCGAATGAATAGTTTATGAGCTTTAATTCCTCATGCATTTCATGATAACAATAGGTAGACTGCGTTTCTCCTTCGTCATTTACATTTTTAATATGTAAATAGAAAAAATTATTTTTGGTAAAGTTATTTTTAACCAAATGATAAAAAAATTAAAAAATTGTAAACCAAAAATAATTTAGAAAGATTATAAGTTAAAAATCGATAAATTCGAAATAGAAATATTAAAAAAATCTGTAATTTGGTAAATTTAAAATATTAAAAAGCCGAGAAAACCTTTTTATCAAATAGAAGTACATAACATCTTCCACGTATTTAAAATTTCGATGAAGTAATTGCAATTGTTCGATAGGAGGAATTTCTCTTACGAATGTTGATCTTCATGTCATTACGCATTGCATCTACAGAGACTCCAATTAATCTATTGACTAATAGAAACGTGCCGATTAAAGTGCAATTAAAACAACTAGTTTTGCGAGCACAAAGACTTATCAATTTTACCTTGAAAAATTATTAAGGATATAATGTGAAACAATAGTATGTTTGACCTTAATTATAATTCGATTTAATTAATATTATTATATCCTATTAACATAAGTACTTTATTTATAAGAGTTCGATTTAAAAATTTAATCTTTCATCTCTTTTTCATGCTGATAATAAAATCTAATAAAGCAACGTATATAAAGAACCTGATTTTACATTTTTTTTAATGTGGCGTTTAATAAAAGACGGACAGCAGCTCCACATCATTTTCTATAAGTTCTTCGAAACATATAAAAAAGTTGAAAAAAGGAATGTGTCTATCTTGAAGATTCTATAAAACTTTACAAGGACAACCAAACAACGGAAATAACATATCGCATCCAGCGAATGTTTATTCTAAAAAAAAAGAAGAATGAAACAATTTGCAGAAAAATATATAAGTAATGTTTCTTTTTCTTAATAATGCAATTTTATACAATGGTACAAATATATCTTTTATGAAGTATTTGATTGAAATGAATATATTAATGTATTGTTTATTCAGTACAATTTCCATTGCACGTCATTAATGTCGTCATCAAACTTAAAAAAAAAAAACGAACAATACTTTCTTTACACAGTAGCGTACGGAAAGTAAAAACTACCTACATCCTCATTGCACACACATTTTAGAAGGGAGACGCATTCGCTTTCAGCCTGGTATTCTTTGAAAAAACGTGCACCTGGAAACTATTTTGTATTGATAAAAGGGGAACATGTCAAAACTTACCTCCAGATTCTAGAAAGTGTTACAAATTATTATAATACATTTTAAATCCAACAAAAAATGTAAATTCTCTTAAATTCTTGTGGTTCAATGAAAATATAGTTTTTTAAGAAATTGCAATTTTCTGAAGAAAACATAATTTTGATAACGATTATTAAAGATAAAAATTTACGAAAGACAGTTCCAATTCTCTACGTTTTATTATAAATAACCTTTTAATCGAATGGGTTGCGGAGAAAATTTATTCTTCATAAAAAAAAAATTAATTCACGAGGTAATTTTATGAGTTTAATAATTTTATGAATATTCATTGCACCCCTGAAAATTATTCTAACTCATTTAAAATGATTTATGGTTTGTAATAGGGCCATTTAATATTTAATTAAACCGTACGAGCTACTAGATGATGTTATTTTTTTGTTGTTGTAGAAAACCCACAAATTTTATGGCTTTTGCGTGAGTCCCGACACGCATTTTCATCCAGTGTACAGCAAAAAAGTTGGCACATATTCTGCTCATAAAATATTGTATATTTATAAGGTCAAAAAGAGCAGCAAGCACCCTTATTGATCCCACGCTTTCATTAACATTATCCGCAATATAATAATATTCCTTAAATTAACAAAAAATATATAATAACAACAATCAATTTACATAACCTTTACGAAACTGAATCGAGGAAAAGAGTTTTTATGGGAGAGAATGAAAAAAGTTGGAGGAAGTTTTTTACTGTCGAGTAACCGTAAGTTACTGAAAGTATTGTGATCCTCAAAAAAATACAAATTGATTTTAATAGCAATTTAAAATGCAAATGGCGAATTAATCATTAATAGAACGGTAAAACCACTTTACTTACAACACTTCGTATTTTTGAAGTTTTATATCTGTTGTGCATAAAACTCATACACACTAATTTTTCACATTAAAAAATGTTATATGTACTTACATATTAATATTACGCTGCTTCTTTTAAGGCGACAAAACTCTAAAAAATCTGTTTAAATTATATAATTGCACCTATATTTCGCACTTAAAATTGCTTTATCATCATTTCTCCTTTTCCGTACATTGTGTTTGACATTTAAGTATTTTCCTAAACCGATTTGTAAGGAAAATGTTATGTCGTTAAGCGCAAATTGATGTAAGATAAGCTGACATATCAAACATTATAGAACTAATTTGAAAAATCGATTTTTATAACGATAAATTATTCAATTTGAATATAAATCGCACCAGTTCCAGCTCCAATTTAATTCTTCATTTATAAACCTGGAAAATAAAGGCATTAATCTTGCATAGTGGCAGGATCCCAGTTAAATTTTCGTATTAATAATAATGATGATGAAAAGGAAGCGAGAATTTTCCATCAGTTTTAAAATATTTTGTGAAGCTAATGAAAACCAGAAGTGCGAAGCTTTTGTAATTGTGGCTTTGATCAATTTTGTTCTTGTTGGTTAATTTTGATCAATCGATGAAATGTGTTTGGGACGTAGAAGCGGTATTTCTATAATTGAATTTTAGGATAGCATGTTTTTATTAAATTAAGTGGAGCTTTTGTTTAATCAAATTTTTGTATACCTTTAGAGTATTGCGGTATTACTTACTTTCATAAATTTAATTAGTAGTTTCAATATAAAATGGACTTATTAAATATTTTTTAAGTAAAACTTTTTATTTAATTGTACAGGTTGATCAAGAAAGAACTCCCGACTTTCAAACAGTTCTATATCTCAGGCTAACAGTGACTAAATGACTCAAAATTTTGAGAGAATACTTTCAGTACATTACATAATCGTGATTGTCACTAAAATTATAAATTTGCTTACCTGCATACTTTACTTTTTAATTTTTATTGAATGCCTGACTTTTAGAGAATAGGATCTCTAAGCCGTAAATGCGATCCTGACTAGAATCTCATTTAAGGAATTCTAACGAAATACTTAATCCCTCTATTGTTCCCAATCACCGACGAGTTCCTTTTTCAGATTTTCCAAGTCGAACAGAATACAAATTAAGTATTATGTAAATGAGACCTGCAGCACCAACTCCACCAATTATAAAGAAAGCCCTTACTTAACTCGCATACATTAAATCCACGTTGCTCCTCATGTGATGTCGATGTATAGATCCAAAGCAGAATTTATTTTTAAACATGTAAAAAGGGTTTTTACGATGCCGCTGTAAAACGTGCATGATACTAAAAGCGCTAGAAAAGCTTTCATTGGCCCTGAACTGAATTAATTTTTAATTGTGAGCGATTTTTCACTTGGTAAATATGCACGAGTGCACATTCAGTTTGTCTCGGCCGGAATTTTCAGCTTCGATAAATTCTAAATGTTGTTATTCCCAAACTGAATGTAACTTTCCAAGTTTTTGGAGAAAATATGCGAAAACAAAATCGTAAATCCTGATATGAATGGAATATTGGTTCGTTAGTTGCTAATGAAATATTGACGACAGATATTTATTTATGTAGTTAGTTACATCAATACAATTGTGACGTAAAGGGAGGTAGTAATGCGTGACTAGCACATTGCATTCGACATTTAATTTCTATTTTCGATTAAATTTTATTGCTAGAACAATGAAATATCAATTGCATTCGGTATTTGTTTTAAATATTTTTATTTCCTGTCATATAAAGCCTGGAAAATATATAATAGTATATTTTCCTTTGATGCAAAACAATATATATATTATTGTATCAAGTTCTTTTTAATATTACATACTTGTATACAATATATACTATATTAAATTATATTTCTTTATTTTTAATAGTACAAATATATATAGGTAGAACGTATTTCTCAAGCTAGTGCATATTAATAAATAAAGTTTTTTGCTATCATTATTTATTTCAATTATTTAAAACTATTTTCTTTATTTTTATATTGGACAAGAATCGTAAATTATATTTAGTAACATCTAGAAAATGAAAAGCAAAAGAGTACATCGATTTTGACATATGCCATATTGCATCTGAAACGACGATATGGTAGTTTCAAGAATTTGTGCAAACGGCTTTAGCCTCAAAAGTGAATTTAATAAGATTTCATACATTGGACTAGAAGCCATAAAATGACAAATCTATATAAAGTTAAATCCTTCTATTCAATTATAATCCATATATAAATCTAAAACCAACATTCCCCTTTGAAAACTTATCCACATCGAAAACATTTATAATGAAAATCGATTGCTTTTCAGACATTGTTTAAATAAAGGTTGGCAGAGATTTAAACTAATTAATTCCTTTAGAAATTTTAGGATTAAAAGGGATGAATCCCAAAAAGCCTCAATCAAATAATGTCTTTGAATGAACAGTACGAAGCTATTTTAGTTTTAGCTGATTTCATTTCCTATCTACTAAAATAGTTCAATTCACCGCTAATTTCTTCTTATTGGTGCACATATGTTATTAAATTTCCGTTATTAGTTTCTATTTATTTTTAGCGTTTGCACTATTCGTGCTTTACTTTTTTCGATATTTTTTACCATATAGGCTGCATATGTTTAACTAATATGCTCTATCGCAAAACTTTCCTCATAATCTCATTCAGTATTTGAATCCGGCTAAATAATAAACGTTCTATACATGATTAAACAAGCCAAAATATATGTAACTAAAGATTATTTAGTCATAGTAGTATAGGTCAGACTTTCACTATTATCACTACACTTTACTATTTCATATTGTAATACAATTAACATTGCTTCTTCCAGTTCTCTGGTTGCGATTGACTGAAGTAACAAGAACCTGCTTTACACACATGCATGTTGGTTGCTTAATCCAAAGCGCCGCCTAGAAAAAACCAACACTTAGAGAGAATATTGATACCCGAATCCAATGTTGCACTCAACATGCCCCATATGAAATAAATAAAAAAATCACTATATTATAAAGTTGTTCTGATAATATGCTTCGAAACACTAAATAATATGATGGGGAGTATAAAAAGAAAGAAATGTGACAAAGAAGAACATATTTTTAGCACGTTCTCAGTGCATTTCTCTACTGGGTTTCTACAACTAAGAAGCCAATTTTCTTCTAGTATCTTTTCTACTCTTTTCTTTATATATTGCTTATATCAGATCATGCTTAATGTATCTTCTGCTACTTGAATTTCTTATACACATTGTTCTTGCTTACAATGGTTACAATTATGTCTTTGTTCGGAAATCCTCCTGAAACAAAAAATCTTATAAACCTTGGTCATTATTGATTGATTTTCAGATTAGTATAGAACAACGTTTGGTTTATGCTAACTGAAAAAATTAGAAAATTCTTAAAAATGTGTTCATCGAAAATCCGTGTAATTCTAAATTGTTAGACTGTAGAATAATCTCTACTAACATTGGTAAAATATATACATATTTAATATTGGTAAAGGATTTGTTAAAATACTGGCACAATAATGTACAATACTTTAAAAATATTTTCTTTCTATAAGCAATAGAAATCCAAAAAGACATTAAATGTATAAATAGGTGAAAGGGTTCATTCCCTAGCATGCTATTAATGTTGCGAATTAACACTTTTATATTAAAGTATATGATTTAAAAGGCAATATTTTTATACATTCGTTTGGCATTTAAAAGTTATTTCAGAAAATATAAAAACTTACATGCATCCACAGTTTTCCATCGAATTCGTCGGTTATAAAATAGCAACCATTATTTGCTTACAATTTTGGTTGCAGATGTCACAGCTCCATTTAAGAAGTATCACATTAACACAATCTATTATTCGTTAACTGATAAAATATTATCTGAATGAAAAAGAGCGAATGACCTGATGCAATTCTATTTACATTCCCACTTTGATGCATGTCCAAACAACATTCCATTGTTTCGCCTAAAGTTAGTTTAACAATTACATACCACTCCAACTTCCCATGCTGTCTCTAATGCAGATAATTACGGTCATCTTGTTATCAGTGGCGTAACGAATCAGACTCAATAGACCAAATTATTGTTGCCCTAATTACACCTACTAATTGAATATTTCTTCGTGTTTGTACGCTTCCGGCAGATTAGAAACATTTTTGGACCGAATCGCGTGTCTGTGAATTTTCAGGGTAAAGATTAGTTAGTTCCTATTAAGTACGTTTATCTGATAATTTGGGTAATTTGACCTTCTGGAGTGTGTTATCGCTATTCGATTAGTAATTCACGCAGTTTATATTACTTTTGAGTTGTGGATGGCATAATTACATTGAATTTCTAAGTCTAAAAAGTTGATATCGATTTGGCGGAAGGAAGTTACTACAAGGAATAAGATTACGTTTTAAGTGGTAATTACTGTTCAAAATATCTATTGTCTTTTAACTTGGTTTTGTCAGTTTAGATAATTTTATACCACGAGACATTATTAAATAAATATATGTACAACTGAAATGTGATAAGATGCCAGATAAAAATGAAGATTGGAATGTACATAGCTGATTATAAATAACAAAGTGAAAGTAAATTTTTGAAAGATTAAATAAAAAAATTCCAGTTTGGAATTATTTCATAATACAAATGAAAGTTTTGGCATTAATTTAGAACAAAATGAAACTGCCAAAACGCTAAATTTTGTTACTTTGTTGATATAATTAATATATAATAAGTCATTTTAATTTTATCGTACATATTTTGTAACGGATATAATTTAATGGAAATCGTGAACATAAAAAGATGCAATGAAAAATATGTGAAAAAGAAAAGCTGAAAACCAGCAGATATTAGTCATACAATAATACGCTTGCAGCCACTGTTATTATTTAAGCGCATTAGCATAAATTTACATTTTGATGTATATAATATATCAGTGGTCTCAAAGTGGCGGCACACAAACATTCGATCAGGGAAACATTTATATTTCCCACGAACACATTTAGAAACAAATCATTATTTTTGTTTGAGATGGAAAGTATAAAAAGAAACAGTGAGGACCTAATAACAAAAAAAAAGATCATTGATTTTATGGGGATACAAAGAAAGATCCAACGTACTTATATACTTTCAGTAACATGCATTCGGTCCGTCAGCAATTTGAGAAACTGCTGAATACAATATAAAGTACCAAAATGGGATCTCAAAATATTTGAGTCAATACAAAAAGAACATTCAAATTAATTAATCATCCTTCTCTAATATTACTGATATTATCGAACCTTTTAAATTGATGCGTACTGCCTCTTGATTTAAGTAATTACTTTATAATCTCAAATGAAACATTGGCGATATAAGTGGCCACGTCCTAGCCACGGAACATACAAGTTAAACAAAGAAGGAACAGTGCTGCCACACTGAACCTTGTCAAAATCCGTAGATCGTAGAGTGATAATAATGTAAGTGTTTTTTTTTTACTTTGTTTGATGTTGAAAATTTGGATTTATTGAATATACCGAATGTTAGAATTATTTGAAACAAAATTATTGTAAAAATACTTATTTTTTAGAACTATTCTTCCCAAAGGAAAGGTTCCAAGAAACTATAACGAAATTTCCTTATTGGTGGGACATCTGGAAATAAAATATCCAAAACTAAAACAATTTAAATTGATAGATTATGAAGTTTTGTTTGAAAAACTAAAATAAGTGCAAAAAACCCGTTTTTTATTGATCGGCGCTACCTCGGCCATTATCAGAAAATTAAAAAATTGCACTGGATATTTTTTCAACAAAATCTTTCACTCTTTTGCTTAGCACAACACAGTATGTTTCGCACGGCTTTGCAGTTAAAAAAAAATCCCCTTTACATCGAAAGATTTAATAAAAAATTGGTAGATGTGGCAGCACTGGGAAAGAATCCCCTGTGTAATATGTGAGAAACACAACCTTCTGGTGAGGGGCTGGAGAACTAATTAAAAACAGCGAGAATAAACGCGCATGCAATTGCGCACCTGAATTAAATTAAATATTAAATATTTTTAATGGCAAAATATTAAGTTTAATGCCAATAAAAATATTTTTTAAATATTGGACTAGAGAAACAAACATTTCTTTTAAATATTTTGTTATAAATAGCAAACAATATATTGCACTATATTTATATAAACAACACGAATCATTAAAAATTCTTCCAAGATTTTAAAAATAGGCATTTTTCTTGAATGAATCAAAAGTGAATTTTTACTTGATAATATTAAAAAGATCTAAATACTTGTTAACGAGAATAATAAAAAAGAAAATGCTAGGCAGTATCCAAAACAGAAAGGGCTAGTTATCCTGAAAACCAAAGAATAAAGATTTAATTAGTTCTGAGATTGAAGTGATCGCTTTTATAAATTAATCAAAGTACTAAAAGTAATCAAAGTACCGATTACACTTTCAAGCAAGTAGTCGTGTACCGAATAGTTACTTTTTCGACACCTCTAGTGCCCAATAAAACATAATTTCCCAACTTAAAAAGTAAAACAAAGTAGATATATTTTATTCGCCATTTCTAATAGATATATAAAAATTGATTTTGGTTAACTTTTTGACGCCCTTCATCCGAATATAAAATTTACGAATTGTACAAGGACTATAAAAGTCTTAGTCAAGGGACTTAGTGCCGAAATTCCTATCCAAGTTTTTTCTCTAATCAAGAAATTAGACATACATATTTAAAATAAAATGAATGTGAGGAAAGTTATGAAAATTTCCTTCCACTTTGAATAAATTAATCTGAAAATTTAATAAAGCACGCAACGTTTCACTAAACAATAGAAGTTTTCTCTATTGTGCTAACCATCAACTTTCATTATTTTGCGAGCTCATCCACCTGAATACGTGTTGATGTAGATCAACCTTTTGTATGATGGTGTGCGGGCAAATGTGACCAGACAATTGGTCGGTTACATAAATAACAAAACTTCCGCAGTGTACCAGGCAACCTTGAGGGATCAATATTAAACAAGCGGGGCAGTTTCGCGTGTTAGGGAAAACTTTCCGTGATTGTGAAGGTGGCACCCTTAACCTTGCATTATTAATTCCATAGTGCGTCTCTGGCACGTGACAACCCCTGTTACATCGATAAGGAAGTTTTTTCAGTAGCCACCCCTTTGAATTACAAGTCTACTTTTTTTCATGTCCACACCAGTTCTTTTCAAATATTTACTTTCTTAATTCATATTTTATCCAAGAAAATAACGTGTAGTAGCAAAAATAAATGAAAAGTACAGTTACATGCTTTTACTCTTAATAACTTGGTGATTACTACATCGACTTTTTTTTTTCTTTCAACTAAAATGAAGTGAAAAGAACCGAAAATAATTAATGAAGAAATGAAATAAAAAAAATGCCAGCAATTAATTAAAGTCTGTCACATATTTCATTGTGTTGTTTATAAAGGACATTCGTGGATTACATTCTATGAAGGGTTTATACCCGGCGCATTTACCATTTAAGATACCTTATATTACGTATCTATTGCTCCATAAAATTCCCTTGCAATTTTGTACAATCAGAATTATAATTATATTTGATAAATATTAACAAATACCCTAATAACCTCCAAATAACCCTCTCTGGATCTTTAATTCGAGATCTCTGTATCTTCGTTGATTTGCCTTGTAATAGGACTAACAATCACGGAATATAAACGTATAATTTTTTTTATAAATTATTGCAGAAGATTATAAATTAATTATCTTTACCAATTTTACCAGCGCACTGTTCTTTATTGTAGTGCATTATGGGTAGCATCATCATTAGCTTTGAATAAATGGAAGATAATTGACAGATTGTTACTCGGTCGTGGATAAAAGATTTGATTGTAGCCATAGAGAAAGAAAGAAGTGCACTTATTACTTATCATAAAGTGAAATGCTGATCAGTATATTTTATTAAATCAACAATTAAATTCATAACAGGAAACTTAGATGCTGGTAAAACAGAAAGATTTTATAAAATAATTTTGATTTTTAATAGTTTTATATAACATTTCCGTAATATGATTTATGATTGTTTATATCATCTTCACATAATTTCTCTTTAAATGTTAAATTTTATGAATATGTAGAATTTGATCTTCAAAATTTTATATTTTTTATATTTAACTTCAAAAATTATTGTAAATATTGAAATTTTTGGTAAAAAATGTGAAATTTATCGTAGAATCCATTGTATGATGTTCACATTAGCACTTTCACAGAGAGTTAGCTCGAACAACACATTTAGCAGAATTTAAGTAATGTCGAAAATTGATATTATAAAAATTAAAGCAAAAGCTTTCGTTCGTTTTGCTAGTGTCGACAATCACAGTTCCGACATAAACGCCCGGCTACAGAAGCATTAATCAATTTTCAACAATGAAAATTTGCTTAGATATGATTGTTAAAACCTCAAAAACAACTATTTTTTATGTTCGATTAATTTTGGTTAGCGTACGTGCAACCGGAGCACAATGATTTCCTTAATTTTTACCAATCAATAATATAAGGAATAATGAAGGTTTTAAAATGTTGGTATCCTTTTGGTCTATTTATATGTATATATATTACATATTTGTATTAGGTATTAGAGTCACTTATTTCTGAAGGTTTAAATTATAAAAAAATTTTTTTTAAACGAGATTATTGAGGACAATTTCACAAACAAACGTATTGAATATTCGATTTTAATTCTCGTTTAATCACGATTTCATTATAAGCTATGTAAACATATTTCAATAAAAATTTAATACGTAGTGCAAAAAATCTGAATTATGTATAAAGATTCAAATTAAAAAATCTTCCAACTATAAATACATCGTAGTATTGGTTGTTAAGTAGTTTTAATATTCTCGAGATTAATAAAAATTCTTTATTACCTTTTTTTTGAAAGTAGAAACCCTTCATTTGATCTTTCCTTTTGTTACAGGTGAGGGCAAGTTTAAGCTACGCAATTTAATTTCCGTAAGTGCCTTTTACTTTATACTTCAATATCAAAATTGCATTGCGATGGCAGGCTCAATTTAACTTCGCTAAATTACCACTCCCACTTCTTATTTAATGAAAAGACGAAAATGGTGTTTTTGTTCCGTAATTGCACAACAATTTAGAAATTCAGGTCACCAAAATTAATCCTAACATATTAAACTTCTCGAACTCTGTTTCCCTTAAGAAAAAAAAAAACAAATTATATTTATTAAAACTTTTTTGAAACAAAGTTTTTTTTAAAGAGTTAATGTTCAAAATTCCTTTCTTTATCTGTATATTAAGTATTAATATATATTGTAATTAATAAAAAAAATAAATCATCAGATGATCATTTTTCATTAGTGTTTATTCACTTATAAGAACTCGTACATTAGCCTTTGTGTCTCTTGGTGATACGCCACTGATAACGCCTGTGAAAACATATTCATATTACAGATCTAGTACAGTACAGTTTGTATATCGGACTTGGGCAGTTTCAATTTTAATTTCGGACTAGTAAGCTCTCGTGCCAAATGTAAATAAAAACAGAACGCGTACAATAATAATAAATGCGCGTGTGATGTTAAATTTTTCATTTTGTTTTGAATATATTTTTGGCGGGGGTTTTGTGATCAGTGTTCAAAATTAAAAAATCAAAAGTGGAAAGAATTGTGAAGTTTGGTTTTAGTTTTTAAATGGTTAGTATCTTTTATATGGTGGTTTTATTTTCATTTATTTTTAAATTAGTGGAAACATTGAAAATGAGCAATACAGTACTGAAACCGCTCGAACATATATTATTGAGAAAGGCTGTAAAAATATCGAAGCATATAATCATTTAGATTATTTATTTATTGTTTTAATCTAATCAAAATAAAAATATTTTCAATTTAATATTATATTTTTATCCAAATTCTTTCATTTTCAGTCTGTAAACATAAATGTGAAAATTTTCTAAAATTTAACCAACAATTCAATGAAAATCTGAACCTTTTTCTAATTTAAAAGTTTTGGTGATAAAAATATAAACTACGTTAATATAAATTAGTATTTAGGTAAAGTAGAACTTTGTGTATAAATTTTAGTTGTTCTTTTCTTTTCTAAAGATTTAAAAAAGTTGAAGAGTTTCGGTAAAGAAATAATAAAGTATTTGCAAGTTCACTTATTTGCCGTGTAATTTTCTTCTTTTGTGATTTAATGCCATCGGATTACTTTTTTCTTTCGTGAATTGTGTGATACTTTCCAACAAAGCTGCAACTAATTCGCAACATGCTTTTTCCTTGATATAAAGTTAAAAATTCTTTTCCGCATTATAGCTTTATGATTAAACCCCTGAACATTTTCTAAATTTTTATTTATCTTTTAACATTTAATAAAATCATCTATTTTATTACACGGAAAGGTACGAGTATGTCCACACAAAACCCACTTCACTTTTGCTAATGTGATTTCGAAAAGCGACATTCACGGATGCCGTACATTTTGAGTAAATCAAGTTTGAAAATCTAGATCTAGCATGAATTTCAATTCAGTTTTTAAAAGTATTATCTCGCATGATCCTAATAATTAAAACAGAAAATACATAGAATAAAGTAGGTACCAATTAAACATAATCTGATGCTCTTAATGCGAGATATGGAAGCAAACTTTGTTAGGTTTAAACATGAAATGTAAACATAAAAAATGTAAGCGGAAGGGTGTACTATTGATAATAAATTTCATCTTGTTGCGTGTAGTGCGTTGCGTTTATATAAATCAATAAAAAATATACCTTCTCATGTCCAAACTGACTGCTTCACATAATTTTTTATAATATTTATCATCGATTAAGGGGAAAGAGATATTGATTGATTGATTAGAATCGCGCAGAAAATTGTATAACAAAATTGGAAGCATTTTTCATGAATGAAAAAAAAATAAGAATGTACATTAAGTATGGCAACCAAAAGTAGTAATTATAACAAAAAACTTGCGTTAGTTCTATACGGACATGAAACCTAAGTATGAAGATTAAATTTCATTATTATTTATTATAACAGAATGAGAAATAAATGGATAAAAAATGGGTTTGCCAAAAAACCGAAAGATTTAACTAAAGGAAGAAAGAAATATATTAAGTTAACTTAGCCATTTTGAAAGAATGGATAACAAAAAGGAAAAATAGTTGAAAAAGATCCAAAAGACAGAAACGTTGCAATAAAATGTTTCAAAAGAACTAAAAATATCGAAAAACGAATGTAAATTTTTAGGTCATCGTTATCTTATTAACTGGTATGCAAATAAATACTATGAAATTTAATCTTAATATAAATTCTAATGTGAAAAATTACTCGGAACTATTCATTACTACATGATAAAAATGTAATTCATTTAATCAATTTGTAAACAAGTATGAAGTTCAAATTCTGCATGCGGACGGATTTAACAGCTGATTTATAAAAGATAATCGTTTCATGTTGCGGAAATTCAATGCCATTGAGTACTATTTTCAATTAGGTCACATTACAACAAACAAATTTAACAAAATAAAACAAGATTTTCTACAATAAATAAACAATTACATTAATAAAATTTAAAATGTTGATTAAAGTACTTTAACATCAATAGTACTATCGATAATATCTATAGTACCATGTCATAATTTTTTCAAACATGCATAGCCTTTGAATAGATATATACAGAGTGGAACCAAAGTATACATTTATTAAAATATCTTTAAATTTTTTAAGGTTTGCATAAAATTGTACAGAGGATACGATGATTATAAAATTCTTCTTCGCGCTTTTATTACAGAAAGTATTATTTTGTAATATTAAGAACGAAACCCATGTTCATATCATCAAATAAAAAAAAGGACAACTTACGCGCTTGATGTTCTTACGTCCGAAATAAATGATCAAATAAACATAAAACATGACTCTAACGGTATTGTTGATATTATTTGTCATGCCAAAAAATTAAAGATCTTGGAAAATGTAGGAATACTTATTTTATGAAGTAATTGCCTTAATATATAATCAATATTTACATTAAATATGAATATAACAAGGAATAGCTTAGGACCACGTCAAATAGATGCTAATGCAATGACAAATATCCTCATCATTGATTCAGTACTGAACCAACATGACATGAACTTGTATTTAAAACAAACTAAAGCGAGAATACAAAATATAAAGTCATTAACATTAAAAAATACAATAGAGAACATTGCTAATAAAATTCAGATTTTAAATAATAAATAGTAGAATATATGAAACAAAATTAATACAAATGATCTGATAAATGATGATGATAAAATCTTTATTTAATCAATAGTCATATAAGGTACAGAGTCCTAAATTTCAATATCTAATGACTCTAACATATGTATAGGTTGTACAATATTAAATTCGTTGCGTATCAAATTATTTTGATCTTAAGATGTAATTGAAATGCAATAGATTTGATTTTATGTAATTTATAACATTTTTTTACGCTTCAATAAACTTTAAATAATGGTCTTCATGATGTAAGTATCAATCTTGAAAATTTTGATTATTCTAGCTCCAATTGATGCTTTTAATATTTCATTAGATAATCCAATATAAATTCTACCTTTGCAACTGAAAACTATATTTATAGAAAGATAATGTCAAACATTTCCTGCACCGTGCTAGTGCTATAAAATGAAAGGTTTATCGATTCTTCCGAATATAAATCACGTTTAGTTTGTGGAAGCGCAACAGCAAAAGGAAAACCTTTATATGCAAGATATGGAGAATGTATCACTAGGGAGATCACTTCCAAAACAGATTGAAATTAAGATATATCGACGACATAGATATCACTTTATCACAAAATTTTAACAACATACCATATTTCTTCCTAAAATAAATGATTTTATAACTTTTTTATTCCCGGATCGGAACGAAAATAGGGTGAGTGAATGATAGTGGAAGAGGATTAAAGCAATTATCCAGTAGGATTTCATATGCAATATAAATGGAAATTGCGGTCGTGTTTTATTATAATTCATTTTTGCACAAATCCTTAAATAACTTTCATGGACAGGCAAATATAAGTTGAAAATGTTTGATGACCTAATTCATCTAGTTTATTGTGATTTGTAGTAATTAGGACACGTTCCATCTTGATAACCTCTCAAGAGGTGAATGATGTGACTTTTACATCTATTTTGAGTCGTGAGACTCAAAATGTAATTTCTTGCGCTCGATAATACCATTACTTCCCTTTGTTAGTTATCTTCTACATTGAGAGCGACTTTTGCGTCAGCTATTTATCCTAGTTTGACAGAGTTCATTTGTAAACTGATTTTTCTACATTGTTCAGATAAGTTTCAAAACTAAATCAATAATTATTCTGATAATTGTTTTGTATTATTTATTTACGTGTATCAAAATTAAGTATCATTCATGGACTGACTGTCACACGAGTGATATATTCATTTTTTTTGTTTCGCTTTCCTATTGATTTAATTAAATAAGTACTACAGCAATGGTAATTATATATGCCACTTATATCATCATAATTCCTAGAAAATCTGTTATGTACATTTAGAAACTGTAAGGAATTTTTATTGTGCCTTAACTAGTATTTTATTCTCTGTCCAGGAAAAAATATATATAGACCAGGACATGAAGTTCATTAGAAATTAGAATCTCCGGAATCATAGTCGGTAATGCATATGTTACAAATAATAATAATCTACTTAGGTTTTTTGAAGAACAAACTAAGAAAATCTCTTTTAACCAAATCTGTTGTCACTCATATATTTATCACAGTGAGGTTTCTATTTAGTTTATGAACCGATTTACTTGTTCTTTCAATTTTATTGCCGTTGCTAAAATTTATGTTAAATTGGTCATCATTTCTCCAATTATAGATTTCTCATTACTGAATTATTTAAGGTAGACCTTAAAATTGTGCAAGTTTAGTTGCATATATTTCTTTTGAAATCAAATAATTCTTTGTTTCTTGGATCTACATTTGGATCGCAGGATTGTTTTTGTAATTCGTCGAATTACCTCTAGTTATGATATTTAGGTTTGTTTTTGTTAACTACACAAATTTTTATAATTTGACAACATGTCATTTCTGGACCTTTGATTTATTAAGCTATAAATGTAGATGTGTTACTCTACACCAATTTTCCTTATTTAGATTATTAGTAATTTTTCATAAAAGTATTTTATTCAATGCCTTTGGAATATTTTGGTCTAAAAGTTTGTTATACTCTTTAATATAATCTGTGAAAATCGTTTGAATTATTGTAGGATTAGATGGAAATTTCGATACAAGATTTTATATAAAAATGATCGTCAATATGTATTGATATTATTTATTATTCTTGTTAGCATATTTGCTTCGTAGGGTGGAAAATAGCTCTTACTTATTGATGTTATGTTGACTTGATGCTCATTGTGTAATATTTTTTACATTTTCATATTGAGAGATATTTGTATACTTTACATATTTAGTCAGGCCTGCAACAAAGTAAAGCCCCCAAGCAATTTAATAAAAATATTAAAAATATTTTAATCGATATTGAATCCTCCATTTGTTTCTACAAAATTTTTATCGTTGATATTTGTCGCAACGTTTAAACTAGATAATCCATGCAATTTCTACTACAATTGAATAGCTGCATTAAATACTTATTCTGTAATTAAACTTAAAAATAAATAAATTGTTGTGGTATAATCCAGTTAGAAAACATAAATTGTATCGTATTAAAAAAAAAGATAAGTCTATTAGAAATTTTAATTCACTTATCATATTTGATTAATTCAATGTATAGATGAGCGATTAATTAATTTCCCTCCCAAAATACAATTGTAAATAAAACAAGTAAATATTTTGAACAGGACTATTGTTTATATATTTTTTATGTTGAATTTATTTGGCATCGTTTTAAAGTTAATAGAGATGGTCAACAGAAAAAAAAAGAAACTTTCATTATTTTGATCAAAGAATATTCGCACGTGTTTGGCAAAAGTAATATTTTCGTGAGAAAAATTGTCGCGTAATAGGTTTAACAAAGTAAAAGCCAAAAATATTTCGAACTTACGCAGAGTAGAGATATAATTAGAAATGCTATTTTTAATGCTTCGATTAAAATCATCACCGCTCGAAACTAAAAATACACACACTCATGCGATTTTTAGAATTTTGGCATTCGATCGATATAATTTCAAATGGACAGATTTTTTGATTGGTTTGGGAAAGATTTATGGAAAGTATGCATAAAACATGCAATTGGATGTTTACACTACAATAAAAAAAAATTAATTCAATATCGATTCTGTTTGTATGCTGAGGAATTTGCTAATATTTACAAAGTTCTGAAAAGTTTTAATAATTCATCCGGTTAATTTTAATAACATAAAATTAAATTTATATAACTGGGGGTTGTAATTTATCAAACTTTTGTTTATGTACTTTAGTATCAATTATTAGCAGATAAAAATAAGTATCTGCTATTAATAATTGTAAATGCACATTCATACTCTTGAATTAGCGTAAAGAGAAAAATAAGCGCAATGCTTTCGACGAAAATAAATTGAAACTAACAAAATCATTTGAAATTGGGAAAGAAGAAGAAAAAACTAAAGTGAAAGAAAAATAAATAGAAATATGAAAGTTAACTGTGCCAAAATACACACGAGTAAAAGATTCGAAAGAGTTTCACCAGTCTGTGGGTAACAAGTTTCTACCAGCGATTACGGCACACGATTAATAAACTACTGACGTTTTTTATGACATCTAAGCACCTATTGTTACTTTATCGCCGACATATTGTCTTTAAAAAGCGTTGGGAGATCGAAATGTTATAAGAAGACTAGCGCAGCGTTGCCAACTTTTTTACTACAATAATCCGTAGATAATATTCGTAGATTTGTAAAAAATTTAGAAAGAAAATCAAGAGAGCCAGAAATTTTTAAATAAACTCAAAATATTTTCAACTTGCAAGAGAAATATCGACAGTACACCTTCAAAACCTCGCAACTCTGAATTTTTGGCTGTGCAAAATTTTCTGGTTGTTAGATCATTTGTGCGCGATTTGACGAAATTTAAAATAATTTAAATCTGGAACAGAAGCATATTCCAAAAAAGTTTTAAATCACAAAATATGACATACTGGCGTCTAATATTCTCTTCAAATCAACGCTCCAAAGCAACGATGAGCCGAATTGAATATTCAAGTTCAAAATATTTGTGCATTGGAAAACAGTAATCTCTTGAAATATGAAACAAAATTTATTATTTTTCTAAAATCACTCAAAAGTATAGATTACAAGATTAGCTGTAAACTGTCATATTTTTTTATATACTCCTGCTTAACATGACAGCCTATTGATTCTTAAAAGGCTTTTAACAAGTAAAGATTCGATGATGATTTACTTGTTTTTATGTTTATAGTCCCAAATAAAATGCATTTAATTGCTGCAATTTTTAAAGTCGGAGAGAAACTAATAATGGATTTCGTTACATTTCTCTAAGCTTCAACATATCATTGCTAATCACAAAGCAATAAATTAAAGTAATGATATTTTTTAATGTATTGATTATCAGTTAATACCACACGATAAAATTCCACCTATAAGAAAGCGTACAAACTTTTATTGCAGTTTTTAAAACTGTCGTTAATGCAATTATAACATTCTGTGCAGTTTTGTTTCGAATTTCGTAAGATAAACTTCTGATTTCTTCAAAACAATAGAATCATACTCGTAAGTTTTAGTTTACATTGTTATCAGATAAATTCCGCAAAAAAAATATATTTATCACTAAATAGTAAGATATTATTACTAATTAATTATACTAAACTTTCTTTGTTTTCGATTAACCAAGCGAAACAATACACTTTTTATTTTTAAATGATAAATTGAGCATAATATAATTCTATAATAAATCTACTATATGACTGTTTTGGATAAAAATAAATGCCAGCGTGCAATGATTGTTATTCATGGATTAACAGAGGGTATTGAATGTGATTAATACTAAACAGAATGTCTTCACTATCTTATACTAATTAATATGATAGATATAAAATTCATAAAATATTTATATAATTATATAAATGACTCCGATTATTATATATTCGTTTTGAAAAGTGTGTAATTTATAATTTAAAATTGGTTTATTTACAAATGCAGAAATTCTGACTTGAGATTTAGTACAAGGGCTAGTAATAAAAAAACTGAAGAACTTTTTATATATTATAATAATAAAACAAAGTCTTTATTATTATTTCCCCTCTAATGAATTAAGAATAGGCCACCAGATTTACACTAAATATCGCAGGTATATTGCGGCTGTGGGAGAGGGGCAATATTGAAAGAGATATATATTCTTTATCTCCATTGTTCATTGGCCAGTGCTTGTTAGTTTTAGAAGTTCAGTTGGTGGCGAAATTTTAAAATTGTGAAAGTATGTGAAAATATGTGGTGGATGATCAGCAGAATTTTACAACAATTTTAAGAAGAAAATATATAATATAAAAGTTTTCTTAAAATGTCCAACACGGTACGAGGTATCTATTAAATAGGTGGTATGTTTTACCAATAGAAATTTTTCCAAATTGCGACCAGTCTCTTATAATAGTGTCTCTAATATTAATTGCATGTATGCATGAAATTTAATAGTGAAATCATTTATTATTTTATTATATTTAACGACAATTATTACTTATGCAGTAAGTTAACTTTAGAAGTTTAAAAAACTTGTACACAATTTATTCATAAATATTAATAAATGAAATTCATGAATCAACATAAATCATAAGCTTATCTAAATGCATGTTGAAAAGAATCAACAAAAGCTTAATGATTCTCATCCAAGACCTCAAAAGAGATCTCGTTTCTCTTCTCTTGATTATTATTATCTTCTTTAGGTTACGCAATCAGTTAATTACAGAATTCAAGGGATAAATGGTCAATGAACTATATCGTCTTCAACACGTATCTCGTGTTTCTTCAATTTTGCAGTGGTACAAGAAAATCATTTGATTTTTGGGCCTAAATGTGAATAGGTCGTATTAACTTTATTACGATTTCAACGAAATCTGTTAGCGTTTCTTTAAAAATAATCTAATGCAATGATTCCTTGCAATATTTCATAGCCAGTAAAAGAAAAAAACAATTATAACAAAAAATTGAATTATATATATAACAGTTGTTGATAAATCGGGCACTATTCCATCATCTTTGTCTTGGAGAATAAAAAACTGATTCTTATTTATATTTAATAGATGCGTCTCGTAAAATGCTTTTAGATTAAAAGAGTAGGTAGCACGGAGGGAATTTCCAAGTCAGCGCATCAAACAGCTTCCTTATTGTTTTGGACGTTTTATCCATTCTCCAAGGCAATATTCGTCACTCTTCCCACTTCACCCTAACGTAGAATAACCTAACTTAATTAGAATTTAAGTTGTTTTTCAACCAAGAAATCTTTTGACCCTAAATATGAAACAATTCATGTTAATTTAATTTAATTTAATTTTAATTTATGAGAAGTATATAAATTATGTGGCTTATTTAATATTCCGATCGCCTGAAATTTCTTTTGTAATGTTATGTTATAAGTTCATAAAGTTGTATCAGGAAAATTATTTGTATGAAAAAGATCAGTAAAAGATGTTCTCGTAAGTGCCCTGGAGATATTTTATAAATTACAAGAAGGTACAAAAGGAAAAATGAAAAATTTAATTATTTTAAAGTAAACCAAGAGAATATGAAAGATTAAATAAAATAACAAAATTTGAATATAACGATCTAAGCTTCCTTCCAAATCTGCGTAACTAAACCTCCTGAAAATGAAAGGAAAATAATAAATAAAAGGAAAATAAATAAAAATAACTATACTAGGATTATATCAATAAAATATAATTAAAATAATTTTTCACTATCTAATATCCAAAATATTTATGCTTCCAATAAAAGACTTAATTTTTTGTATTAAAAAATTTTATGGAAAATATTCAGGTTGATATTGGTTATCTAATTACTCCAGATAAACTAGATGAAACTATATGTAATTATCGAAAACAATAATTTATCTGAATTCATCCGATAATTCAAAAACCGATAAAATCAATTTTATATATTAAGTGCCGCTTACTTCATTTTTAAATAATCAGCGACATTGAACCTGATTATTACAAATTAAAGTATTTTTGAATTCTCAATGTGTATAATAGTTGCGTATTGATCATTCTGGACGAACTAACTAGTAAGTTTAATTCAAATACTGTATACTCTCTCTTTGCGAACTTCAAGTGACACTTAAATGGAAATAAATACACATTTACTTAAAGGACTTAATCCTGTTCCTCGGATTCTAAGAATAAATATAAACATTGCAGTGTATTTCAGAAACAAAATGAAACAATTCAATTTATTTTCAAATGGGTACAAGTTTTAAGATGTTCTTCGTATAGTACAGAATAAAATTTTTATAACTGAAACATGATTTTGAAATTTTGATTATTTCTTAAATTTTTTATATTTAATGTTTTTAAACCTAACAACCCCATTGTTATTAATTATTTGCTTTAAAATATCTTATATATACTATAGATGGCGTAGATGTTACTCACTTTCACAATATTTTTTATTAGAGATTAAATATTCATTTTCTCGCCGAAATTACGATTTCTAAAGAATACAAATTATACAAAAGCAAATCTTCATAATCTTTCGGTTTTGGACTATATAATTTTGTGTGTAGTGTAAAATTTATTTTCATTCACTTTTGACCTTTTCTAAATCAATTTAGATTTAACTTAGTTTCTTTTTTCTTTATGTCACATTTTTCTGTAGGTAAGACTTCATCCTTAATTAATCTAATTAAAATTTCACAATAAAGAATGACAAACATCTCAGACAAACTAGTTTAATAATGCATGAAGTTATTTTAAGTATCATCCATCCACTTTCATTAAAACTAGACAAGAACATGCAATGAAAAGTGAAGTAAAATCGATATTCCCTTTGTCAAGGTCTAGTTCATAAAACTAATTCCCTTCTAATTAATCTATTTCGAAAATTTGATTTTATTCGAATTGTATTCTCTCTGTCGACATCACTAGGAAATTTGTATAACATTAACATTGCATCCCATCAATTTTAACCATTCTTTTGTTAAACAATTATATAGTTAACATTTATATGGCTTGATATGTGTGCCAACCAGAGTCGTACTGTTATTTCTCTTCCATTTTCATTTTATATTTTTATTTGAATGTTATTGATTACTTTTCACAAAAAAAAATTCAACCGCTTATTGACGTCAAACAGTTCACATTTGCCAAGTTATTTTAAATTTGTGGTAAGATGCATTGCAATTTTTATTTTAACACAAGTAGATACAATAAATGGAAAATAAAATGTTATATCCTAGATTTTATATGCTAGATTTAAAGCCGTAAATCCTCAACTCTTCAAAACGTTTTCAATATTTATAACATTTTGAATTATTTAAGCTCCTTAAATCCAGGATATCCTTAACGTTCTTATACTGACTAAAGCTTCCTTAGAAAACCGCCCGTCTCCTAGAACTTTTATAAATGCTTGAACCTTATCAAAATTATATTCCCTTAATTTTACGATGGATAATAAAACATCAACTAAAACGAATATGTTTGACTAGTACACATGATCGATCTTTTTTTTTATGAAAAGGAAAGTTCACTTACTAGACTTATTCCCGTTTGTTTTCTTAATGTTCTTGTATTTCAAACCGCCCCAGTTAAAAAGTGTTAATAAATTGTGTTTTAACGACTTTGTTTGTTCAGTTGTAAAAAGTTGATGGAAAAAGTCTCGAACGGCTATAATTAAGGTTTTTGTTGAGGTAATTTAATTAAGAAGAGTTGTGCGCTTTAAAGTTTAGGATCAATATAATCTTTTAAAAATTAAAAGCTTAAATTTTATTTAAAAAAATAATGGGAGACTTTTTTAGGGGATTTTATTGCTAAAAATATTTCATCAGATTACATTTAAGAATCAACAACAAATATGATTTGTATTAAAAGATGACTTAGAACTAAAAGTTAAAGTGTACTAGCACTACAGAACTTAAATGTGCTAGATATAACTTCTGAAAGATTGACATTTCGGGGAATAATAAAACTTCTTAAAGTTTAGATCTTCAAGAAGAAAAGTTAGACTCACCGATGGTTATATTGTATATTATGATCTAAATAACTTCAAGTTATATGTTTGCATATTCAATAGATATTCTCGGAAATTGATATCTAGTAATTTTCTGCAGTTGACATTCAAGACTGTAGCCGATAGTTGTGGTCCGAAATCCTTTTTCCTTCATTTTGATAATATAAAAGAAAAAATTATTCATGATGAAATTACACAAAAATAGCCCAAAGTTAGAAATCCAACTAAAACAAACAATTCTACCATTTTTTCCATTCAAATCTTTCACTAACAGTAGTCAATAACCTTTGGCAACATATTCTCGAGTTTCCAATGTACGGGACATTTTTTTCTTTGTCTTTTCGTAGCTTAAAATTGAAGTGTCCCATGATTACTAAGCGTTTGTGAGATGTTCATGAAAGAGATCTGTTTCCTCGTTGCTGGATTTACTTTTAGGTGCATAAATAAGCCGGGATAATTTCTAATTTGTGCCTATTTATCACTTGATCTTTAAAACAAGAGTAAAGTCATTGTTTGTATGAGATTTCGAAGAAACTTGCTCCATCTCCTGTTCCCACCCGTTAAAACAAACTTTAAGTGCTCACTATTTCAGTTTTTCGCGAAATGTTCTTGCAATTAGATCAATAAAATAATAAAATATATAAATAAATCTATAAAAGACTGCAAAGCTAATAAAGGTGGTTCACTATCTTCTTTGCCGATGTTTTGTTTTACATTAAACTTATTCGAAAACTGCATTGTGATATTATCTATCTTTCTTGTTTGTAAAAAATATCAGTTTTAGAAGAAAACCTAGCTAATTATTTTTTTTTATTTAAAATGATTGAAAACAAAGTTGTAATGGGGATATATTTACAGTCTTTCTTTTAAATATTGACAGATTTATTTCTGTGTAGATTACTAATGTGTTTCTTCTCTTTTGTTCCAGAAAAGTGTCATATATTTGAGATCGGCGTGCTCCACGTATGGCACGCTACTCTTCACAAATTGATTACCGGCAATCGCCGCCGTTCAGCCGCATGAAAAAGACAAACCACCCCATCAGTCTTGCGTTATTACGCAGACAATTTTGTAGAGATTTGCAGGAATGGCCAGTAACACCATGGACACAATTGACTCAGTGAATAGCGCGACACAAAACGGTAGTGTCGTCGCTAGTGATACAAATAGTGTTTGTGTAATAGTGAATGAGGATCGGCAGTCGGCGATATGCAATAGTGAAACACCGCTTCTAAAAATGAAGGAGAACAACACCTCCCCGAAGAAAATGTCTTCTTCAGCCGATCAATTGAAGAACAACAGTATGCACCTACCAATTGAAGATTCTAGTCATTATTATGAGTCAAACATAATAAGTAAATCGCGTGACATGACACCGATAGCATCACCTTTGAAATTAGAAAAGAAATTGGAGGGTAATTTTTACGGTGGTCAAAAAGAAACTGATTTATTGTTAGTGAACGAGAATGGTTTAATGCCGTCATTAAAAACATCGCCTAATAATTCATTTAGGATTAAATCGGATTCCGATGATAACGAGAGACCTACTTTACATGTGCAATTCGATAATGATAAAAGTCTACCGAAAATGAAACCGCCTACCCCTAGTTATTCAAGTAGCTCCAGTAGCTCCGGTAGTAGTGATAGTATTGAGATTACAGAGAGCCGCCCACCCGATGGTGGATGGGGGTGGGTTGTAGTCGTAGCATCTTTTGTTGTTAATTTAATTGCTGATGGTATTACGTTCAGTTTTGGTGTTATTTATATAGAATTCTTATCATATTTTGGGCAAAATCGTGGCAAAACTGCTTGGATTGGAAGCCTTTTCATGGCTATGCCTCTACTATCTGGCCCAATTGCAAGTTTCTTAACTGATCGCTATGGATGTAGAAGAGTTACCATAGCTGGATCAATCTTAGCTTCTAGTGGATTTATAATTAGTTCAATGGCTAACAGTATTGAAATTCTTTTTCTTACTTTTGGAATTCTAGCAGGCTTTGGATTAAGTTTGTGCTACGTTGCTTCGGTAGTAATAGTAGCCTATTATTTCGATAAGAAACGCTCATTTGCTACAGGTTTATCCGTTTGTGGTAGTGGAATAGGCACCTTCATATTTGCACCTTTAACACAAGTATTACTACAAGAGTATGGCTGGAGGGGTACCACCCTAATATTAGCAGGACTCTTTCTAAATCTGGCTGTGTGTGGCGCATTAATGCGTGATCTTCCTTGGACCCCCAGTCACAAAGCTAAAACTGAAAGAAAGAAAATTAAAAACCAAAAAAAGAAGAACAAGAATAGTGGTTCTTCCGCTGAAACTTTTTCAGTAAGCAACAGTACTAATACGGCAAGTGCTTTACAACCAATACTAGAAAGCGGAAATGAGAATTGTGATGAGGATGAAAGCAATCCAAATAGATTATGTAGTTCTTTAGTTAATCTGCCCACTTATGTTAGGAATGGGGAGAAAGTGCCAATCGAAGTAATCGAATTACTGTCCACACATAAAAATGTTTACAATGTGCTTATGCAGAATTATCCAAGTCTTCTTACACCTTCACGTAGTTTTAGTGATTCAGGCCGTTTAAATGAAGCCCATCATCAACATAATTCCAAATTTGTACATGTACCTTCTCCTCTAGCTTCTGAACCTCCAAAATTAGCATCACCAAATCATCCTACCAATACATCAGATGCAGCTTACGTTTGGTGGTTGAAGCGTAACCAAGTAACACCTCCAAGAATAAACCCACAAAAGAAAGTGCCAACTACTACGGCATACCTACGAGATCTAAGGGTGCATAGACTTTCTCTAACCTACAGAGGAGCCATGTTAAATATAAATCGGTATAGGTTAAGAGCTTCGTCTTGCCCTGATATATACAGAAATTCGATGACCACAATTGCAAAAGAGAAAAGTGAGTGGTCTGTAGCTTTCAGTGAATTTTGGGCTCTTATTGTGGATATGTTTGATTTTTCACATTTTTCTGATCCGAAATTTTTACTATTTGCAATTTCCAATTTCTTACTCTACACTTGGTATGATGTACCCTATGTCTACTTAGCTGACAATGCGAAAGAAATGGGATTCACTGAAGATCAATCTTCTCTGCTTATCGGAATTATTGGTATTGTGAATATGTTTGGAGAGGTATGCAAATAGAATTTGCAATATAAAGGGTTTTTATTTGTTTTTTTGTGTCATTTTAGATTATTTTGGGATGGGCTGGAGATCAGCCATGGATTAATGCAGGATTGGTCTATGCAATTTGTATGGGATTGTGTGGAGCAGTTACAGCTCTAGTTCCTTTGCTAAAAAATTATTGGCTGTTGTGTGCTGTTTCGGGACTTTTCGGATTGTTTATCGCTGCCAATTATTCACTGACTTGCATCATTTTGGTTGAACTGATTACTCTGGAGAGATTCACAAATGCCTATGGTCTGTTGCTGATGGTTCAGGGAGTTGCTAATTTGATTGGGCCACCATTAGGCGGTAAGTACACTATGTCCAAAAAAGTTAAAATAGAAAAGTATTCTTATTAAATTTAAATATTTTTATTAGAACTTACTTCTCTGAAATTTATGCATTGAATTGCTTTGTGTCCTACATGTATGTATCAGATAGTAACTAAATACGAACTGGAATTTATCTTTGAAGTTTCTTGTTTTGCAGGTTGGCTGTATGATATAACAGAATCTTACGACCTCTCATTCTACTTCGCTGGATTTTTCATAGCACTGTCAGGACTCTTTTTAGTTATCTTACCGGCCACTAAGCGCTTCCGACGCTTCCAAACTTTACAACGCCAAGCATCCTCTGAATGTTCCATCCGAGGTGAATCGTCTCCTAAAGAACCGAAATTCCACAATATTCTAGCATCATGTATAACAGGTCATGTTGATAAATGTAAAAATTTACCAGAAAATCACGTTTGAATCAATATTGTCTAATTTGTAAAAGTTTTGCATGCCGACCATAACTTCTCTGCCAGCTCAGCTCAAAATGATTCTTGTACATAACAGAACCTTAGATACATGCAATAACTGCATGTTATCAAGATGATATGAATTTAAAGTTTGTTTCAATCAATTTTTTCTGAGGCAACTGATGCTTATGCCTCATACCAACAATTCTCAATTATGTATATATATGTTGCTTGAACCTACACGCGAATGTTTCGATGGGCTTATTATTATCAAAGCCCATTATTATACAATAATGTAAGATTTTGAAACAAGTTATTCTTCTAGATTCAATTTTTTTCTTTTGGGGGGGTTATTGTTAAATTTTTTTAAATTACATTTTCATAAATGTGAATTTTCAAAGAATTATAAAATAAATTTACAAATGGATTCATGCATTAGCTCATATGTATTTCGGGTTGGAATGAACTTACAATCAGGTGTACGCAGGAGATCCAACATCGTCTGTTTGTGTACAGGTTCTTGCAGAGGCAAAGTTGGTGACTCTAAAATTTAATCGATGTTTAGGGAATTAATATTTAAAGTCCCACACGTTTTCACAAAGTGAACTTAAGAAATTTAAACCACCACCTTAAAAGTAATTAGGTCAATTTGATAAGTAAAATTAATAATAATTATACGTAGTTGATTGGTAGTAAAATTTTTGAGTAGAATTTTTAAACATGTTTCAGGGAATTGTTGCCATTTATTCTTCTTAGCTTAGACCCATGATGCACAGCAAATTTAATCTCATATTAATCTTTCCTCTAAAAAAAATAAAATAAAATAAAATAAATAAAGTTGAAATAAAAAATAAAGGTGGAATTTAAAAAAAAAATGATAATAATTGGGTAATATTTTTAATATTCTAGATCTAGAAATTTATTAAAGAAAATGGTAAACTAAATCTCAGGTTATACAAAAGAAGTTGTTAGTGTCTAAGATTTGTTTTTGTGTTATTTTTTGTATCTAAATTTTTCATTTATACTTTATTTTTCAAATTAAAAAAAATAATTCTAATTAAAAAAATAATATTAATAAACAAAATATAAAAATTACACGTTGAAATACGTGAACCTAGTAGTTTGTAGAAGATTTTTCCTGAATTCTACGAAAGTTTGGATGTTCCCAATAATAATAATAAATTTTTATTAGGACTGTTTTTATATAAATATAATTAGATATATTTTTAACTGAGGAGTTTTATATTTCCTGAATGTTAAATAATTGTTGAAACAATCATATCCAATGCCACAGGTGAATTTATAAGTGAGGTTGTTTATTTGTTCATATCTTTAAAAAAATCAAATAAAGAAAAAAATAATATTCAACAGACCTAATGTCCTTGTAACCAGTTTATATGATAAGTTTTGACTTTTAAAATCAAACAACCAAAGAAGTTTAGAAATAAAAAGACAGTTTGTAAAGATACATTCTTTACATTTGTAGTTCTATGTCTATATAGAACTTCTTCACCTATGCTGTATTCACTGAACTCTGTAAAAAAAATGACAACCTTTTAACTTATTTGTAAATCCACCTCTACCTAATATCGAAGGTTATTGGATGATTCAAAGCACATCTCTGTAGAAATAAATAGCAATTAACTTCTCGCTATTCTCCCCTTACATTTTTGAACCTATATTATAAGGGGTTGTTATAATAATTAATTTCGTAGAAAGGCTGTGTTAGTATAATTGATTAGTAGTATCTACTAATAATGATAATTAAAGAGTTTCCTTACTAATTACACAATTTTTAGAACAATCATTGCACCAAAATCGTTGATTGATATTAAAAGTAATTACACTATCCACATGAAAAAATAATTTTTCAAAGAGTAGATGTTGATTATTTAATTTTAAGGGTAGTCCTTATATATTGCCTCCATTAATTTTTCAAGAGGTAAAATGTGCCGATACATTTGGATTTGTAAGCATATCTGTGATTACACTAAAAAGAAAATGAAAAACTAAATGAAATTTATAGTAAATTTATTTTTTGTTTTTAATTTGTATATAAGAGTGATGTATACATTTGAGATTTGTGTATGGTTTAAGGTTTCAAAATGCATCAATCTCTTTGATATATGTATGATTCGGTAGTTGTGAAGTAACTCATTAATTTCACAAATCTCAAATGAGTAAGGTCTGTGTAATATTCATCGAAACATGAACATTTAATTTATTATTATTTTGCTTAAAATACCTTTGTATTATGTACATATTGTAAATTTCCGATGATAGTTCTAGTTTTAAGCTTTCAAAGTATTATATTAGAAAAAATATGATATAGTTCCCATTAAAAAAAATTAATATCTAAAATAGAGTTAAATTAGTATCAGAATTATTTTGGCTTTCCACTTTCCCTACAAAGTCTCCTTTTTATTTTTGAAATATAATATTTCTGGATACATTCTTTAAGAATCACACTTGCGATTTAGCAGTAAGTATTATATTTTCCTTAATATATATATTAATAGAAAAAGAAAGTCATTAATATAAAACTTTTATATGTGTAGGTAGTTACATAATATGAAAATAATAAGTAAATTCCGTGTGTTCTCTTTTCTTTTCACTAATTTTGGCTGCCAAAAAAACTGGATTTCCGTAATTTTTGGTGCAAAAAAGTGAAACTGGTTTTTTTGCAAGCAATTTAAGGTTTTCCTATTATTTTTTGACAGATTTTCTAAAAATCGTACTTTGACATAAAAAATTGCTTCTTTTTTTAGAAATACAAACAAAATATACGTTTTCTATGCAAAATTTTTTGTATAATCCGAATGGAAAAAACTGATTTTTTTAAATTACAGCTCCAAACCTGGAATGCTCTAAGTGGGCTCATAATTTTCTAAATATAATCTACTTTTGCAGGAATAACAAACAGTTCTGGGGGCAAATAAGCTTGCCAACCATATACGATTTTTACATTCCGTTTTTGCTATAGTGGCGTTATTTGTAATAATTTTTTTGTATAAAGTATTACATAAATCCTAGTAAATATAAATAAATTGAAATAAAAAATCTAATTTACATAAATCTGTAAAAATTTAAAAAACATCAAAATAAATAACAAAAAGCTTAAGGTGCATGTCCAATCGTTAGTGAACATATCTTTAAGAGTATTTGTTTATTAAAGATTGTGTCCATCTGAGAGTGAAACATATCAAGTACATTACAGAAGATTCTATTTCCAAAATTTGCATTTGAACCAACTCATCAGTTTCTTTCTTTTTAGTGGAGACACTAGATCATTATAGAAACTGAAAAATGTTTGCATGAAAGTATAAAGTGAACAAAGTACCTAATAGTTCTCTATTTCTGAAATTAACGAGAGAATTTCTAAAGCAAAAATGAAGCAATTAACCTCTTAATTTAAATTTAAATTCAAATATATGACATAGTATTAAGAATTCATTATCTGAAAAATATTCAACATAGATAATTTTTATTTTTAATTCAAAAAAAAAAAATAGTTTTATAGAAAATGTGGGATTTTTACTACTTATCCATGAAATTACATTGTTTTCAGAAAAAGCCTTGCAAGAATAAACAGAAAAATAAAAAGTAAATTTGGTGGATTGAAATAGTGTATATAGTTTATTTTTATAAATATAATACATTTTTCTAAAAAAGACAAACAATACATTTCTTATCATTCAAAAATTTTTGCTAAGACCTATACTAAAAAAAGTTATAATAAAATACATGAACTGTTTCCTAGGATGCTCCACTCTTAATGGAGATTGAACTAATGTGTTCTATATAATATTTCCATATTAAAATAGGGCCGTGATTTGTTTAAATATACATTTAAGTACGAAATAGATATTACATTTAGTACAAGCACACAAAACAATTACTTTTCACTTAGGGGTTGATTTTTTGTACACAACAACTCGATTAATTTTTTTTTAAGGCAAGTATAAGTGTTTCATACAAAGTACAGTTTTAAGCTTACAATACAGTCTTGAAATATTTGTATGAAATACAAAGTTTTTACTGTTTTATTTATATTTTTCAAGTTTGTATACATTGTGACTAGTAATGTAATTAATAAAAAAAAAGAAATGGCAATTAAGTAATAACTAATAAAACGTCATGGATCGTTTAACTACTTAAAATGAAGGAATACTTGTTTCTTAAATTTTTTTAACCTATTTAAAAGCCGAAGAACTTTAGAGATTTTTAATCATGCATTAACCCTTTCAGTGGGTTTTTTTTAAACTTGTGAATGTAAGTAACACCCTGATTTAAAATTTATAATGTTCGTTCTGAAAAAATTAAGCACAACTGCCTTTCTCACTAGCTGCAAGTTCTTTTTCAACAGGTCCAGTTCCAAATATTTTCCTGTTTTTCGTCATTGGGATTATTGCAATCAATATTCCTGAAACCACAATCCAAATACCAGCCTGATAAAATGACTGTTCCCATTTTCCTGATAAATCAAAGATTAAACCTAAAAAAGAAAATTAAAATCATTATTGATTAATGCAACAATGTTGCTTGTTAATTATTTTATGCAAATATGATAATAAACTTGTCTTTCTGATTTAATTGTAATTATGTACTTAAAAGCATTTTTCATTAAATATATAGAAAAAGAATTTTTACCTCCAATTGGTGGACCTAGTAAATTTCCAATTCCTTGACACAATAAAATTAAACCATAAGCAGTTGTGAACCGTTCTAATGGTACTAGTTCCACTAATATTACCGGAGTAAATGAAAAAGTACTAGCAAACGATAATCCGAAACAAACTCCAGCTACCAACAGCCAATTGTATTGAGATGTTAGAAACATTATACCTGCAGTTGACAATCCACAACAAACTAAACAAACGGCATATGTTTTTGTAACATTCATCCATGGTTGATCACCTGCCCAACCCAAAAAGATCTAAAAAATTATCATTACGGTAATAAAATTTATTAAAAAGTCTGATTCCAATTTTATGTTTACCATTCCAATAGTATTAGCAATACCAATAAATGAGAGTACAAAAGAAGCTTCTTCTTCAGTGTATCCTATTCTAGTCATATGTTCTGCCAAGTAGAAATATGGAACAATAAAGAAGGTGAACAATAAAATGGTTGACAAAGACATTAGGAGGAAATGAAGTTCTAAAAACAGAGAAAAATCCATCATGCCTTTGAAGAGTTCTAAAAATTCCTGGTACCATTTCTGTAATAAAAAAATATAAGTGTCTTGCTTTTATTGTACTATTCTAAAATATACCTCTGTATCTTCTTTTGCTAGAGTTGTCATTGAATTCTTGTAAATATTTGGACAACTGGAGGCTCTTAAATGATATTTCTTTATATTCAACATGGCACCACGATAGACAATAGAATTTCTATGCAAACGTATATTCTTGTAATAATTCGTTGAGGAAAATTGACGTTTAAGCCATGGTTTTTCATCGACTGAAGCTTTATGTGTTAGAAGAGGCTCATGTAATGTTTCCACTGGCAGTGATTGCTAATAAAGAAAAACCAATATAAAATAAAACACAACATTTCAAAATCAAATCAATCCAGGTATAGCTACTATAAAAAACGGAAGGGGTTTTGTCTAAATAATGATAGATATATTATCAGATAGAGACATTATGTAATAAGACGTTATATGTTCTGTGTAAGATATTGAACATTATTACCTCCACAGGGAGGAAGTATACATGTAGGTTAAAATATTCTTTATATCTGTTGTTTTGTTTGGAATTGAAAAATATAACCAATAAGATTTTTTCATTCATTAGAAATATGACCTGATCATGTCCAGTCTGTTATTAAACTAGATCTAATGCATGTTACTTCAATTTTTTAATTACTGAATAATCTAAAATGAATTCAAATTCTAGAGATTGTATTTGGATAAACTGTCCAGTTTTTAGAAAAATCTTTCTTTTTTTATTAGAAATGTAAGTTTATTTTGATATAATCCAAAGAATTTGCATTTTTTTGTGCCCAAGTTTTGGTTTAAATTTACCTGATGGATTAATGTCTTTGTATTGGGTGGCGTCCTGGTCTTCTTAAGTTTCATTGAAAAAGTTACAGGTACTCTTGTGGTAGGTATTTCCGAAATTTGATCAAGGCCTTTTTCTGAAGTACTTCTACAAGTTAATAGACTCGGGTAATTTTCTAAAATCACATTATAAAGTTTTTTATTAGCCTTAAGCTGTTCCAATACTTCCAAAGGTACCTAAAAAAGAACATTCATTATAATAATACTTTACAACTGGGTTTTAGACTTTAGAGGTCGAAAATGAAATTTTAAATTCTAGGAGAAAGTTTCTAAAATTTCTCAATTGTAAAACAGAAGATAAATTAAAAAAACAAATTAAAAAGAATAGCAAAAGAAAAGTGAAAAAACTTTTAAGAAAAGAAACACTGAAATTAATATGATAATAAAACTTTTAAATATTTTTTAACGTTTTAATTATTTTGACAATTTAATAAATTTCTAATTAATTTGGCGCTGTTGATTTTATCATTTTTAAGTTTTTTTATATTTTTAAAATCGTTTTTAAAATTTTAGAATTACATAAATTTTAAATCACAAAGGTTGTTGATAAAATGATGATTGACTTATTTCTAAATTTCGTTAAATAAAAAATTGGTTCGTTGCTTTAAAATCCATCTATTAAAATTACAGATTACTTTAGTAGTAAAATTGTCAGAATGAGCATATTTAGGCTTAATTCAAGTAACAACATTTTAGTAAATTTAAGAATAATTTAATAAAATACATTGAAATGCGTTCCTTGGAAAATTATCTTTTTGAAAGCAAATTGTTTTGATCCATGGACATAGTTGTATATTCAGAGCAGGCTAGGCGGGTGTGCAAAGTGTGTGGTCGCGTACGGTCCCACGCTTAGGGTCTTCGGGACCCGCATAAACGATGAAAAAAGACCTCGCGATACAAGAAAGGTCGCCATAAACTGTTTGTGTATGAGTTTTCGTTTTATTGCAGGTGTAGGAGCACAAAAAATCATCACTTATTTGTTCTTTGTGGGTTTCTGCAAAATAGCTTTGCACATGGCCTCGAAAATCTTCAGGCCGGCTATGTGAATATTAACAACATTGATTTTATGATTATAGTTTATGAATATAGTTGGAAACAGTTTTGACTGAAGTTATCAAATTTCTAAACAATATAATAATTCCACTAAAACCCAAACATGGGTCCAAAAACTAAGTGCTTCATTATAATATGAGCAATACATAATTATTCATAAACCTAGTAATTATGCACTTAATCTTTTTTATTGTTTCAACTTTAAAAACACTCGTTGATTAAAAGAAGATATCAAATAACGATTTCATACAAAATATCTTTAATATCCAAAGTAAAACTTAACCACGTTTCATTTTTTATTATTTGTGAAATGAATTAATTAGCTTTTTCAAATTTTAATGGAAAGATTTAGTAAAAATTTTTGATCCTGAAAAATTTGAAGGACAAGTTTTTGCAGAATATGAAGTAAGGTACAAGCAGCACGTTTCTTTGTCTCAAAAAGATATTGAAAAGAACGCTAACGTTTTTTATTGCCATTTGAATAATTTGTTTTGTGCTCATGAATTCGATTATGCAATCGGACAGTTAATATAAGTGGCAGGCAACGCGCTAGCCCATTAGCCACATTATAAGGCATTAATTCTTTGAAGGCGGCGGCAAAGTAGTAAAAAGAAATGGTGAGGATCTAAAAGAATTTTTTGGAGATCGAAAAGTAAGACTTTCAGATCGTTCATTTGGGCCACACGCAAGTTGAGTCAAGTCTTATTGAGTTACTGATCAAAGATTGTATATTTTTGATACGTAGTACCTAATCTAGCGAAAATAAATTCTTTTGTAGGTTCTTGGTTATCTACTACTTTTCATTCTAGCCGTAAAATGTATAGCGTCAATATGATAAAAGTACTTACCGTTTCATCTTGCTTTATAAATGTTGGCAAATTAAAATCGGAACGATGGTGATGTTTCGATTTATCTCCCTGATTACTTTCCATAAAAGTAACTAATGTTTGTAGTAAGTATTCATCCTGTTTAGAACTGGTAAGTAGCTTACGTATCTCTTCAACGTCTGGAAATTCTTCTACTGGACTTTTACATGAAACTGAAGTTGAACTTGGCAATTTCTTTCCAAACTTCATTTCATTAATTCTAAAAAAATAATGTAAATAAATATAATAAAATAATTTTCTGTATTTTTTCCGTACTTTTTTTGTTCTTTAATCCACCAAGCCGGAGCACGCATGAGCGCACCACAAACGCACATATTAAAAAAAGTTCCAGCTAACAATAAAACTGTTCCTCTCCAAGCATATGTTTCAATGAAGAATTGAGTCATCGGGGCATAAACGAAGGTTCCAATACCAGTACCACAAGCACCTAAACCAACGGCTAAGGTACGCTTCTTATCGAACCAGAAGGCTATTGAAACTACGGCGGTTACATAGCACAGTCCAAGTCCCAATCCGGCGATAACTCCGAAAGTAATAAGCATGTAAATAATATTATCGACGAAAGCACTTAGTACGAAACCAATTCCCGATATAATACCTCCAAGTATGGTCATACTTCTACAACCATATTTATCTACTAATGCGCTCATTATAGGTCCTGTTAAAAGTGGTACAGCCATAAATAAACTTCCGATCCAGGAAGTGGTGGCTTTTGAAGCTTTAAATTCCTTCAAAAATTCGATGTATAATAAACCAAATGAAAAACTAATTCCATCAGCAACCATAGAAATAACTAACGAAGACAGCACAACTACCCATCCCCATCCACCATCGGGAATCTTAGGTTTCTCTTCTGCAACTTCAACATCCATGGATGTCCTGGATGACAAAATCGAGTCCTTGTCTGCTGTTGCAAATTTAACTTCTAGCATATCCAAATTGGTTCCATTCTTTAAAGGGGTCGCTTCGTGATCCTCAATTGGAATCGTTGCGGTTGAATCATTCTTGGAATCATCACCAGATTCAACAATAACACGCACTCCATTTACCTTATCTTTCTCCATTTTTATCACAGTACTTTTCTTTCCTTATCAATTTAAGTATTATATGCCGTTTAGAATAATACTGTTGAAATAATCACACTGGAAATTCTTTTCGATTTCAAAAAATAAACTACTGTAAAATTATTTAAAGGTGCCTAATTTAAATTTTATTAAGTTCACACTGCATCCAGCGTTTTGACCAACCCTGGAGTCTTAAACGAGGGTCCCGACAAGATCTAGTGCTAATTGTTGATATTACTAACAAAGGTGGGTTCTGCTGGTACCTGGTCATCAATGACCGGTACTACTTTAACTTATACTAACTAAGAAATACAAGTTAGATACTTTTATGGTTTTATTGCTATTTATTTTACTGCAATGCTTAGTTTATGCTTTTCTAAAATTCCATAATTAGAAACCTGAAACAAAGAAAATTATAAATTAGTGACATTTAAAATTGACATTCAATAACTTTTGAAAGCATAAACTGCTTTCAAGCCTAGCGTTCTACGCACTCTGAAGTACACCAGAACTGTTTGATGCAGTCCAGAGACTGTAAAGCACTAGACTGGAATGTAATTATATTTGGAAAATCAAATTAAAAATTGTATGAGAAATTTTTTTTTTAAATCTTAATAGAACAAAATTTCTATGCAACTCTTCGCAAATGCGTAAGAATTCAAAATTTGGAACCCAAAGTTTATTTTCGTATTAATCAAAATAAAAAATTGAGCCGAATTGGAATTTGGTAATCATATCCAATTTCTTGAAATATTACTAAGCTTGGTATCAGTTAAATAATGAGATTTGAAAGTTTTCACATTTCTAAAAGTTTTGAAAATTGTTTGTATTTTTTATTTTTCGAGAAAGAGCGTCTCGAAAATTTAAACCATTGGCATTTCCGATTGAATCGTAGGAATTTTAAAAATCTTTGTAAGTCTGCAATCTGTCCAAAGAAAAAATAGTGAAAATTTGGAAAACATTAACATGTCGAAAAAGTGATTACAAAACGAAATAAAAATATTATTTATCTTTGTTGTTCATTTGTTAGATACTTGAGCCGAAAATTAATGAATAATGCTCTATTTTGGCAAATAAAAACAGAAAAATCTGAGACAACTTGCTTATTAATCTAATAAAGTTTTGAAGGTCATGTAAAACACATCTACTTAGAAGCTAAAATTAGTTTGTTTACATACTAATTTTGGAAAACAATGAATGGATCATTTCAGTAGATTTTATATGATACCTTCATTATAATCATTCTAATATCGCTCTTAGAATTTACTTGTCAAAGTTGGAATCTCAAAAAAAAAATTATGTAATATTGTATATGTACTTATAAATTTGGATAACAACCAAAATATATATGTATTTCAATCTGTTCTTATCATTGTAATAATTATGAAATATGAACTTATACATCAAGAAATCTTATCCAGTTATGTGATTTATCAAATTATTATTAATAAGTGGAAAATTTCAGTAATATAAACTTGTAATTATGAATATAAATGACAATAAATTAGCATTGAATTGTGATGACTAATTTGCATAATATTGTGAATTAATATTTATGTTTAAAATGTAAACTTCATTTTAAAAAATCTGTGTGCATGATTATCAAAGGTTAGAATTTTCTCTTTTTATGAAAAATTGATCACATAGAAAAAGGAAGCTTCGGTTATTTTCCGCTGACCCATATTAGTTTATTTTTTTCACATCTGACCTTGAATTCCGAATTTTGTTGACCATATGTAATGAATTGTTTTCTTTTAATCTTATTATTCTCCATTTTATATATTTTATTTGGAATTTTTAATTGCGAAATTTTGTTTTGTGTATTTTTAATTTTGACCTTGGCGTGAACGTTTTAAAGTTTGCATCGATTTAATCTGTTTGTAGTTATGTATTTTGCTTTTGTAATTAATTTAGTTATTTTCACATTTCTTTTATCCTTTATCCTAATTTAGTCTTTATTATCTGCCATTGATATTAACTTACAATTCTTTTATATGTTTTTCAAGATTTTCGTGAATATCTTTTTCAAGTTTATGTCCGAGTAAGGTTTATTAGATATTTTGTCATTACCTAATTTAATACGTTTACATAATTGTCATAAGTTTTAATATTAACAAAAATTAATTTAATTGTTTTCAAGTTATTTGCCGATTTTTTATTTAATTCATGGAGAGATATTCCAAGTCAAAACCAAAAACTTGTCTTGCAGCAAGCTATCAAGATTTGTGCTCATGCGCTAACAAGTCTCACAAGTTTGAAGCCAGATTTGGATTTCTCGGAAAATTTCCGATCGATTATGTACCCTGATACGTTATTTTCACTATTTCTTTATCAATTTCCTTGGGGAAAAAAGATCTAACATTACAATCAAATTTCATTTAATATAGGAATTTTGAAGAACATTGATTGTTTCGGCGTAACTTTTGAAATTATTTCTTCCTTTTAGATATTAGATCGTTATATTAAGTTTCGATTGGGCCAAGAATAAAGTTGAAAAGGTTTAGAATAATTACTTCAGTTGCAGTTTTCATAATAATTTCGGAATATAAATTTTCCTGTGCTATTTGTCCAAATAATAAACTGATTTCAAAAGAATATTTCATACAAAAATTCAATCAATTAAAAACATTTTACTGGGCAAATTATTATTTTCTTAAATTTATTTATTAATTAATAAAATTGATTAATACTGCATCATCGTTACCTGTAGCTGATGATTCCCTAGCAGCTTCTCATTAATAAGTATTTCATGTAAAAATTTTAATTAGTTCTTTTAATAGTTTTTTTTATATACCATGGCATTAAAATGGCATTTTTTATTAGGAATATGGAGTTTATTCTCTTAGGCGAATGCCGAGGAGAATAACCATGCGAATAATAAAAAAATCATTTTAGTGCTAAGGTACATATTATATTTTTTCTGAAAGAGTTTAATATTAATTTTAAAGACATTTAAAAATCCTGAAATTAGGTTAAATTGAAGAAAAATGCAACCAACAATACAAGTAGACTCATAAATAGATGGCGTATATTTTTCTTTATAAAAATGTTAAATTATTTATTTAAAACATAAAATTTATATAGAACATTGAATAAATATTGTGCATTTGTCTCCGTTTCTGCAAGCACAAAAATCTGACA